>CAVNZG010001450.1:0-164735 GCA_963693315.1 Diogma glabrata
TGAAAATTTTTACTTTTTAAAGTGTTTTTTCCGTTATGATATATTTTAATTTAATATGAATTTTTTATTGTAATTGAAAGGAAAATTCACTATCTATTTGATAAATTTCAGCAAAATCTGCAACTGGCATATTTTTGCTAACAAATATTCGAATTGGTTTTTATCGTCGAACAAAACGTCTGTCTGTAATTTGAGTATGTTTTGGGTAAAATATTAAACCTTCAGAAAACCCAAAAAAAGCTTATTTAGTACCTTCTTTAAACCTCATTTAGTACCTTCTAAACCTAAAATAAGTTTAATAGAATCAGTAAACTTGGGTTTAGTGTATGGCACAAAGTACAAAAAAAATCAACCTATATTCAAATGTGTTTTTCTCAAAAACAAAAAATAACAATTGTCCTTATAGGTTTAGTATGTTTTAAGTAAATAACAAATCTGTAAAATATAAAAAACATGAAAGAAAACTAAATGGTACTTTTTGAGATCGCCATGTTTGAAGAATAAAATTTACTTTTTTGTTACCTAAATAAACTAAAAGTAACGAAAGCATATAATTATTCATTAATTTATTTCCAAATGATCGTCGTTTACGTTTATCATTAAAAATTTAAATGATTTTATTAATTAATAACGATTATTCAACGATAAATATGCAAATTACCACGAAAAAAAGCGATTTTCTCGGTTTTTTCAATTTTCCCGCCTTTTTTTCCATAGATTTATACTTTTTTTACCACTTATCAAAAATAGACGTAAGAACGAGTAAATGAGTCAAAACTGAACTCTTTAGAAGGCGTAGTTTTAAGAGGAATCGCAGTTAAAAATTTGGTTTTTTTTTTCAAAAAAATTAATTTTAACAACAACGTCTAAATGCTCCGTCTGACGCTCCGAAAAAATTGCTGCCTTTTTCCAATAAATGGAGGTATCTTTTTCCAAAATTTGAACTTCATAAAATTTTTTTTGTAAAAGAAAACAAGAAAAAAGAAAAAAATCGGTTTTTCGCATTTTTTTCGAAAAATGTTGAGGTGATGGTAAAAATGGTCCGTACAAAAAGTGTAGATCTTTTTATTCCCTACAACTTTTACATATAACTCTTTTTGATAGGATGCACGATTTAGCCAGAAATCACGAAAAACCCTTTTCAACCCCTAAAAACCCTCCCCATTCTCCCCCGGATAGCAGCTGCTGGTTCGATTTATGTTTCCCTCTTTTACAATATCGTGTTCTACAATATTCCACTGTCAGTTTGCTGTAACGAATTATTTTTTTTTTTTCTAATTTTTTCTTCTATTATTACTGGCCTATAAAAGCATTCACTCATCTCGACATTTTAATGAATCAGAAACATGATCACCATTAACTCATAAGTTTTTGTCTTGGATCTAAAATCCAGTATCGAAATTATATTAATTTAATTTGCTTTCACTTTTTGGTCATACGTTAACTGTCGGTGTGGACAATTAATTCACTTATTGTTTTGGATGCATTTGGAAATGCACTAATTATTTTTGGATGCATTTGGAAATGGACTCATTGTTTTGAATGCATTTGGAAACATATTTTATTTTGTGTTTTTTGACATCTGACAGTTGTCAACTTGTGCCAATTTTGCTACTTAAATCAGATTTTTATATGTAATCGAGCTCTTGTTGAATTACATTTTAAGAGATTCACATCTCTTCTTGAATTAGTTTTTAAGAGATTCACATCTCTTCGTCGATTGGATATTTTGAGATACACATCTCCTTTTAAAGAAAACATAATATTAAAGTGAATAAAACGTGGATTATGTACCACGATGGATTTATTAAAAGAACAAAAAACCAATCAATGTTATTCAGGCGATATGTTTTTTGATAATTGATAGATTGAATTAATGTGTTCAAAATAATGTTTTGTTTGTTAACTTTTAAGTGTTAAGTTATAATATTTTGTGCATTTAACTAGACATTAAGTGATCGTATGTGGATTGTTTGCCACAATAAATTTAGTTATATTTAGTGTTGTATAATGTTTGAATAGTGGAAATTTTATTCATTAATAAATTGGCTAAACAATAGTTGAATTTTCTTATGTTATTAATAATGTGTTAATCATTTTGTTGTTGTTTTAGGCAACTGTAATTTGTGGAGCCTTTCATTTGTGATTTGTTTTAGTTTTTTGATGTTTCATCGTTCACAATTACAATGTATGTCGCGGCTGTTATTAAATTATTTATATTGCATATGTACTACTAAGTCATCGTTTACAATTACATATGTAGTACTGATGTTCTTCGACTAGTGATATGACTGATTCATCATTTACAATAACATATGTCTTTTCCTGATATTCTTCGATTATTCATATCACAATTCATCGTTTACAATTACATATGTAGTACTGATTTTCTTCGATTACAGAAATTGCTGCTTTAGCGCTTATACTTGCATGTGTGTTTTGCTGATGTTCACCGATTATTGATATCACAATTCATCGTCTACAATTACATATGTAGTACTGATTTTCTTCGATTACTGATATTGCTGATTTAGCGTTTCCAGGCCAAATATCTGTGCAATGTGCATGTTCCAAGAAAATGGGACACCATATCTCCGTTTGTAGGAAAAGATTGTACCAAGATTCTAGCAAAGTATCTTTTTCTGTAAATACCAGTCAATCTACACATTCACATGAAATTCCTAATCGCAATCAGGGAAGCTTTCAAGGGCTCGAAAAGAATCCAACGAACACTATTGTTCGAGCCTCGTAATTAAAGTAATGTGTTCGGAATCAACTTTAATTAAAACTCCTTTATCTCATACTTCTCATAATAATTTTACAAAATCTTTTCAAAACCTAAATTTCACAAACGAAAATAATTCCAATCAATTAATGAAATCAGAAAAATCAGAAAATTATAGCCATTTTTCGGAATTACCATTTTTTCAAGGTTCAGGTCAATCACCTGAGCAACCCACAAACACTTTACAAAATAATTCAAATTTTTTTTGTTGGCGCTGGAACAAGCTTGCTGAAAATGCAAAACAAAAATTTATTAACTTGAAAATATACTCACGATCCACTGCTTGTTCCACCGACAACATGCCCCTCGTCATTAAGGCTTCACCTGTAAAGAAGGGGAAGAATTATTTTGTTGGTTTAAAAGATAGTTGATCTCCACTATATACAATTTTAAGTACATACAATAGTTAGGTTCCTGAAGTTGAACCTTTTGCATCGTGCTGTAAAGAACGGGAAGAATTATTGTGATGTTAATACTATTTAATTGTATTTCTAGCTTACCTTAATTATTTACATATATTGTTTATATTTTACTGTCAATATTGTTTATATCTGACAGTTTTGACGTTTAGTTATTTGAAATCGGATTCTCGAAATTTTTACAGTCGATAAGCAAATTTTCCTTGCAGTCCAAATTAGTACATCATTAAAAAATTGGCGCTGCCAACGCAAAAGAGCACGATGCAAAGAAGGCTATTTAACTTTGACTTTTTTTAGAATATATTCTATTCCGTCGTGACATTTTAGATGTAATTGTTGTAAATTTGTTTTTTGACTTCGTCAGCATTTCTTATTTATACTATGTATTTGGTGTTCAATTTAAAAAATTAGAATGAAATAAGTGATATTTATTGTGAACAAAGTAGAAATAAAAGTGTTTTAATTTTGACCGTCCTTCAATCCAGTTAAAAATACATTATATTCAATTTGTCGTCTCACGCCATTTCTTTTGCAGGTGTAATCAAAGTACAATAGGATACCGCCGCGAATGCTTGAACTTTCAACATGTGCTAATTCATCGCCTCATATATGTGCTACTGTGAGACAAGTTATTGTAAGACACAGTAACAATTCAACTTATGCTGACTCATCGTCTCGTATATATGTGTTATTGTGAGGCAAATTTATTGTAAGGCACAGTAACCATTCAACATATGCTGACTCATCGCCTCGTATGTATGTGTTTTTGTGAGGCAAATTTATTGTAAGGCACAGTTATTTTTCATCGTATGCTGACTCATGATTTCGTGATATGTGCCATTTGTAAAGGAAAGTTTATGGCAACATGTAATTCAAATTTACTTTTAAATGATAAAACTTCTATACCACATACTTTTCATGTTGTAAATTCTAATATTCCTATTTCGTGTCATTGTATTTTAGGACTAGATTTTCTATCAAAGTATAGATGTAAAATAGATTACGAAAATCATAATCTGGTAATACCACACTTTAACCAAACTAAATCCGTATTTCAAATTCAGTGTATGCCTTTATTAATTGATTTCCCAGCTCGTGCTGAAAAAATTGTTGGTATCCAAGTTCCTTTAAATGATGGAGAATATTGTTGTGAATCTCAGTAAATGCAACCTGGAGTTTTTATAGCCAGCTCAATAATTTAATGTACTAATGGATTAACTACAGTCAGTATTTTAAATCAAATGATAATATTGTAAAATTAGGTCAAATTGAAATAGATACAGAGCCTTTAAAAGAATATATGTTTTTTCCAATGACAGTAAACAAAATTGATGATCGTTTATCAAATCTTGAAAAAGAGATCGATCTTAAACATTTAAATCCTGAAGAAAAAAAAATTAATTGTCGATTTGTGTCGCCAGCATAATGATATATTTCATTTACTAGATGATTCTTTAACGGTAACTTCTCATATTACACATTCTATTGTTGTTCCCGTGCCTTCGTTTATCATAACAAACAAATTTAAAAGAATTAAATAACTGTTTCCAAAATTTTAATAAAAAACTGTATTTCAACATATAACCTGAATTCGTTTTTTAACCTGTATACCTTATATATTAATACGCTAAAAAAACTTTCTGGAGCATAAGGCTTTTTTATTCGAATTTTGATTCATTTCAAATTTTCACAGCTAACTGATATTAGTGTAACTTAGATTTTAAAGATTTTTCGGATTTTTCGGATCATAAATAAGTTATGGACGAATTAAATGTATTTTTGAATTTAACGGCCCCAATATACAATATCAAATGGAATTGCCCAAGCATATATTTTTTTTTTCACAAAAACGATAAGCAGGCTACAGACCTTCAATCAATTTGTCAATCAATTCGAAAACGAAAACAAACGAAATAAAATTTAGTGTAAAAATCCCCTAAATATTATTTCGTTTTCAATGGATTGAAGGTCTGTAGCCTGCTTTAAGAGAAAAAAAACACGAAACAACAAAAACGAAATAAGAAAATTTAGTTTATGAAATGCTTCTGGAGGGGATAAACGTACTATTTTTCTTTGTTTTTAAATATTATTAGAGACAGCAAATTTTTCTTATATTTTCAGTTATTATTATTTTTATGATTTTCGAAATAAGAAAATTTAGTTTATGAAATGCTTCTGGAGGAGATAAACGTATTAGTTTTCTTTGTTTTTAAATATTATTAGAGATAGCAAATTTTTCTTATATTTTCAGTTATTATTGTTTTTATGATTTTCAAATAAGAAAATTTAGTTTATGAAATGCTTCTGGAGGGGATAAACGTATTATTTTTCTTTGTTTTTAAATATTATTAGAGACAGCAAATTTTTCTTATATTTTCAGTTATTATTATTTTTATGATTTTCGAAATAAGAAAATTTAGTTTATGAAATGCTTCTGGAGGGGATAAACGTATTATTTTTCTTTGTTTTTAAATATTATTAGAGACAGAAAATTTTTCTTATATTTTCAGTTACTAGGAGGGCCCGGCGTGCTTCGCTACGCTTATAAATAAAGTTTTTGCATAGACATTTTGTTGACGTAGAAGCAATGATTTCAAAAAGTGGTGATGAGAAATGCTAGCATATAATTTTTAATTTTTCTTTTTAAATATATGAATGAAAAATAATCAGAACTCTAGCTGATCAGTTCGGATATATGAAAAATTAGCGATCAAATAAGTTAGAGATCAAATAAGCTTACTTGAAAACTTATTTGATCGCTAATTTTTCATATATCCGAACTGATCAGTTAGAGTTCTGATTATTTTTCATTCATATATTTAAAAAGAAAAATTAAAAATTATATGCTAGCATTTCTCATTACCACTTTTTGAAATCATTGCTTCTAGGTCAACAAAATATCTACGCAAAAACTTTATTTATAAGCGTAGCGAAGCACGCCGGGCCCTCCTAGTTACAATAATTTTGCTAATAATTCCCAAGTAACAATTTGGAAATCATTTAATAAAAATAAACTATGCCAATTAAATTAAAATATAAACTAAAAAGTAAAAATAGATATAAGCAATAATTTTGGTTTATAAATTTAAAGTAATAATTTTGCAATTCGGTGATAATTTCAATTTGGAAATTATTGTAATTGAAACACAAAAACTGTGTCAATATACTAAATAAAATAATTATTTATAATAATTTGAAAAAGGAAAAAAGTTAGTTAGTCTGAAGAAAGCAATCCGTTAAAACAGTTAAGTTTCGGTCTGTAGTTAGATATAAAAATTTCAGTCTAAAAAGTAATCTGAAAAGTCAATCATTTGTAGAAGTTAATCCGTTATGTAAATCAGTTATAAAGTCAATCAAGTGAAGTAAATCAGTAAATCTATAGAGTCAATCCAGCTACTATTTAAGAGTTTCAAGTTTACATATATATTTTTAGAAAATAATTAAAATAGTAATAGTTTGTAGTAGATAGAAATCAGTCAGTTAATTAGTGGCAAAAAAGTAAAGTGAAGTTAATCCGTTATGTCAATCAGTTATAAAGTCAATCAAGTGAAGTAAATCAGTAAATCTATAAAGTCAATCCAGCTACTATTTAAGAGTTTCGCGTTTATATATATATTTTTAGAAAATAGTTAAAATAGTAATAGTTTGTAGTAGATAGAAATCGGTCAGTTAATTAGTGGCAAAAAGTCAAGTGGTAACCAATAAAATTAAACAAGTTCAACTGTTTTAAACTATTCTGCATTTAAAATGCTATGTGTAAATTAACCGATAAAAATCTATAAAAAAATAAATAAAAATTTTCATCACTAAAGAGTTTGTGTTATTATTTAAAGTGAAGTTTTGAAAGAACGATCCTCGCAGGCACAACTCTATTGCAACGAAAGCCGATGTTGATCCAATATTTTAAAACCTTATCGGTTGGCCGAGTTTCAAAAATCCGAAATCCATCAGCAAGTTCAGCAAATGTTAAAAGAAAATATTATAGAACCGTGCCAGAGTTCTTGAAATTTTCCACTAGTTTTGGTGCCAAGGAAGACTGGTGAATCAAATAGAAAATGGCGTGTAGTCGTCGATTTTCGAAAATTAAATGATATTACTATCGGTGATGTTTTTCCAATTCCAAATACACATGAAATTCTGAAAACTTGGCAAATCACAATATTTCACCCCACTTGATCTAACCAACGGCTATCATCAAGTCATGTTAAATGCAGAAGATAAACGTGAAACTGCTTTCAGTACAAGTCTAGGACATTTTCAATTTGTTAGAATGTCATTTGGCTTAAAAAATGCCCCATTACGTTTCAGATCGATTTAATTGTGGCAGAATATTATTTTTGTGGATCTACGTATCATATTTTTTTGGGTGCTCATTACCTTGTGACAACCGCTACATCAATTTGAGCAGAATATTATTTTTGAGGAACTATACAGCATTTTATTTGGCTTATTATCTCGCAACAACCGCCACATCAATTCAAGCAGAATATTATTTTTGAAGAACTAACAGCATTTTATTTTTGGCTTATTATCTCGCAACAACCGCTACATCAATTCAAGTAGAATATTATTTTTGAGGAAATATAAAGCATTTTTGGGCTTATTATATTGTAACAACCGGACCACTAGTTCAATTCAAGTTATACAGGAAGCAAATACCAATCAAGATTTACGTGAGGTTTTTTTCTGTTGTTTTACATAATGGTTACACTTATTATTTTATTTATATAGAGTATTTGAGAAAGTATAGATATACCAAAGAATTTTCATATCTGTAAACAATTTATAACTTGACTCGTTAAATGGTTATAAATTAAAAATTTATTGCTGTTTTTTTTGTAATCACTTAATTTGGTAGAACAATTTTAGTCTCTTTGAGTTCTTATAGGACCATAATGGTCCTCTAAATGAATTTCGAATTAGGGGGTGATCCATGCACGGCCATCCAGACCAACGTTAAATCCCATACCTGTAAATTTAGCAGGGTAACAATATGTATCAAAGAAAAAAAAAAGAAGAATAGTCAAATATTCCGGTAACGATGGAAGGGACACAGAGTTACAGCGGCTGCTTATTGTCAACTTAACGTGGGGGCGATACCTGTTTTCACTTTTTTTTCCTTTTTCTTCTTGTAATGCCACCTAAGGCTGATCTCGGCTCTGCCTGTCTTGTGTGCGCTAAGAAGGTTCAGGATGGTATATCCCGAGCAGGGTTTACCCGCACTAGTAATAAAACCATTAATCGGCCGATCGCGGGCTTACAATAAGGGCCGTTAAAAAGCTGCCATCAACTGGCCAAGGTCTGGCAAAGAATAATTATTTTCCATTTTTTTTCTAATTAAAGCATTCGCTGGCACCCACAAATGGTTGATTTTATATTCAAGTTACTACTGGTTTAGAATAATTATTATTTATTGTATATAACTTAAAATACACATTTAATATGGTAAAATGAAACTACATATAATTAACAATGTGAACCGTTTTTTTTGAAAGTGGTATGATTCCATTTTTTCTATATTGAGATATTTAAGGCATTAAGGCGTTTGTATTAGCATAAAAATATAGGGAAATGTAACTAAAATTTTGTGATATTTTTTACACTTTAAACCAATTTAATTTTATGATGCAATAATAGTTATTACTTCGGTCTGAAAGACCTAAGTATTACATTCATGAGCTCAAAGTGAAATTCTTACTCCCATTTTTTTGGCATTTCTCGACGTTTTAGGACCTACTGATTCTAAAAAAGGAAAAAAAAAAAAATGTGTGTCTGTCTGTCGGCCGTCCGTCCGGCCGTCACAACCGACGAAATCTAGAAAACCGCTGGACGGATTTCAAAATTTTTTTTTTCTAAAAATAGGTTTACTCAATGGGAAGAGCCGAAAGGACGATGTGTTCGATGACTGTACCGGAAGTGTGTCAAAAAAATCGTCAAGTGTGTCAAAACAAGGAAATTTGCATATTTTTTGCTTAAAAAACGTTCATTTTAAGTGATTACGAGTAGGAAGATTGAATTTGGAGAAATTTTGATGGTCGGGATTGGTATGTGAGACCAAAATCTAGATTATTGCATTATAAGTTTGTCAAAAAAATGTTGTCAAGTGTGTCAAAAGAAAGATTTTTATTTATTTTTTTACCCAATTTGTTGAAAAAAAATTAAATTAAAATTTTCTTTGAAATGAAATTTTATTATTATTATTTAGAATTATGGCATTATAAGTTTGTCAAAAAAATGTTGTCAAGTGTGTCAAAAGAAAGATTTTTATTTATTTTTTTACCCAATTTTTCGGAAACAAAATAAAATTAATTATTTGTTTCAAATGAAATTTTATTTTATTATTATTATTGAGAATTATGGCATTATAAGTTTGTCAAAAAAAAGTTGTCAAGTGTGTCAAAAGTTGTCAAGTGTGTCAAAAAAAATGTAGCGGTTTTTATGACGTAAATGTAATGGAAAATGAAATTGGACATGGAAATTTTTGAATTTGTTATATTATGAAATTGTTATGAATGAAATATGTTATGAAATTTTTTTGGAATTTTGAAAAAAGTTTGTATTTTTGATTTTGTAATAATTTTTGCAATATTTTTAGAATTTTGGAAAAAGTTTTAATTTTTGATTTTTTAAGAATTTTTGGAATATTTTAGAGAAATTTGAAAAATTTATAATTTTTGATTTTATTATTTTGGAATTTTGAAAAAAGTTTGAATTTTTGATTTTGTAATAATTTTTGCAATATGTTTAGAATTTTGGAAAAAGTTTCAATTTTTAAGAATTTTTGAAATATTATTGGAATTTAGAAAATATTTAAATATTTGATTTTATTCTAATATTTGGAATATTTTTGGGATTTTGAAAAAAGTTTGATTTTATTTAATTACGGTTTTCGGCGTACGGTTTTCATCCCAATGTTGTGAGAGAAAAATAGAAGAAAATCTTGATCCATGTAATATTTTGAAAAAAGGATAATGTTTTTGATGATAGGATCTCTAAAGTACTTTTTATATTTTTATATTTTTATGTTATTTATTTTATTTTAATTTTACTATTATTTTATTTTATTTTAATTTTGTTTTATTTCTTTCATTATTATTTAACTTTTATGGTTATGATTATAATTATTTGATAAAAATTTTAAACTTTATAATTTATACTAATTATTTATAAAAAAACAATGAAAGAAGAAGGGGGGGGGGGTGAAGAAGCCAACGTTTCGAAAGCTAGGTGTGCTTCCTTTGTCAAGGCAGAAAAAAACTGTGAACGAAGAAAAACGATATTGCTTTTAGTTAGGAAAATAAAAAGGTTAAAAAATTACGACACAATAAAGGTAAAAACCATAAGGTTATAGTATTATACAAACGTGTAACATATTTGGGATGTTATCAAAAAAAAAAACACACATATATAACACTAAACAACAAAATAAAATAAAAATAAAAATAAAAACACGAGATACACAGAAAAATAATTATTGAAAAGGTTTTAAAAAACTTATTAATTTACCATAGATGATGTTGATTGACTGGTGGTTTTAATGTAATGGAAGAATTTTTCGGAACAATGAAAAATACGAAATATTGATTTTTTTATAAATTATTTAAAAGAAACCTGAAAAGGGGGAAATATGTATATAGAAAGGAGAAACGGCAGTGGCGGCGGATGAATCAAAAGTGGTGGGGTACATGAGTTAAGAGGTGGTGGTTAGGGTTTGGATGATGGGCAAGTATTTAGTGTTGAGGAAGGACAGGTCGGAAGTCAGGTTTATGGATTTGGGTTTTCTAAAACCCAAATCCATAAACCTGACTTCCGACCTGTCCTTCCTCAACACTAAATACTTGCCCATCATCCAAACCCTAACCACCACCTCTTAACTCATGTACCCCACCACTTTTGATTCATCCGCCGCCACTGCCGTTTCTCCTTTCTATATACATATTTCCCCCTTTTCAGGTTTCTTTTAAATAATTTATAAAAAAATCAATATTTCGTATTTTTCATTGTTCCGAAAAATTCTTCCATTACATTAAAACCACCAGTCAATCAACATCATCTATGGTAAATTAATAAGTTTTTTAAAACCTTTTCAATAATTATTTTTCTGTGTATCTCGTGTTTTTATTTTTATTTTTATTTTATTTTGTTGTTTAGTGTTATATATGTGTGTTTTTTTTTTTTTTTTTTTTTGATAACATCCCAAATATGTTACACGTTTGTATAATACTATAACCTTATGGTTTTTACCTTTATTGTGTCGTAATTTTTTAACCTTTTTATTTTCCTAACTAAAAGCAATATCGTTTTTCTTCGTTCACAGTTTTTTTCTGCCTTGACAAAGGAAGCACACCTAGCTTTCGAAACGTTGGCTTCTTCACCCCCCCCCCTTCTTCTTTCATTGTTTTTTTATAAATAATTAGTATAAATTATAAAGTTTAAAATTTTTATCAAATCATTATAATCATAACCATAAAAGTTAAATAATAATGAAAGAAATAAAACAAAATTAAAATAAAATAAAATAATAGTAAAATTAAAATAAAATAAATAACATAAAAATATAAAAATATAAAAAGTACTTTAGAGATCCTATCATCAAAAACATTATCCTTTTTTCCAATGTTGTGAAGCTGATTCAAAATTTTCTATCCAACCGATACATTTCGGTAACCTTAGACGGATTTTCTTCTGAGTCTAAACTAATTAACGCTGGTGTACCCCAAGGCTCAGTATTGTCCCCAACCCTATTTTTGATTTATATCAACGAATTGTTGAAAATCACCAGCAACCCAATTAACAGTTTTGCAGATGATAGTACTCTGCACAAGTCGTTCGAGCCCCTTCCTTCAAAAGGTAAAATGCACGAACGAATTAATCCTGCCCGGAGAGACGCTGCCATAAACGTGAACAAAGACCTGAATAAAGTCGCCGACTGGGGTGACCAAAATCTTGTCAATTTCAACTCCACCAAAACACAGCTGTTGATTGTTTCCAGATCAAAGACCGAGTTCCCCAAAGATATTTTATTTAGTATGTGTGATGAACCAATAGGTGAATGTAAAAACATTCGTTTATTGGGTGTCATAGTTTCAAATGACCTACTCTGGAACGATCATGTAATGGCGATGGCAAAAAGTGCGTCTAAAACACTCGGCCTCCTAAATAGATGCAAAAAATTTTTCACTCCATACCAATTGCTCCATGTTTATAAGTCCTATATTCGTCCCTGTATGGAGTACTGCTGTCAAGTTTGGGGTGCTGCCTCTGTTTCCATCTTGGATCTCTTGGACTCTGTTCAAAAGCGAGCTATACGAATTGAAGGTGATCGAACTTTGACATCAAAACTTGATTCCCTACAACATCGTCGCACTGTTGCTGACCTCGTTGTTTTTTACAAATATCGTCATCAGCAGTGCTCAGATGAAATCAGCGGCATCATGCCTCAAACTTATTCTTACCCCCGTTCCACTCGGCAATCGGCTGCCGCAACCAGTGAAACGGTAAAGATCCCGCGCTGTCATACTGGCAGATCGCAGAGAGACTTCTTTGTCCGAACTGCGTACAAATGGAATAGTTTGCCGGAACACTTAGTCTCAGGTGGCTTCAACCCACAGATGTTTAAAAAAAGCGTTAATCTACACCTTAACACGCCAGTTGTTGTGGGACCCACGTCTAGACCTAGTTCTTAAAAGGTATTTATGTGTTGTTGTGACACATATTCTAAACCCTATTACACATTTTATTAAAAAAAAAAAAAAAAAATTTAACAATATTTTTGGAATTTTGATTATAATTTTCCGGCAACGTATTGATGTTTCGTGTTAGTTTTGTAATACATTTTTAAACAGAGATAAAAAACTTGTACTTCATCAAAGAGTTATGTTTGATGTACATCGCTGCCCAAAACTAAAAACCATGTCCTCATAAAAGTTTTTTGCCGAAAACTATATCAAAATCCTTAACCCAGACCGAAGTCTTGATATCTCAGAGCTGTGAGATTTCAGCCCCTCCATATTTTAAAATTAAAATGAAAAAAATTGGTTTTTTGGCTCCAAATGGACTTAAGTATACAACTTTCAATAATAACATATTCGAAAAAATAAGAACAAAACCTGTAGTATAAGTCCCATGTAAATGGGTCATTCTTTTTTGATTTGGCTGAAATTTTTTTTATGCGTTTTATATCGAAAAAAAAGACATGGGTGGGTGTTCAAGGATTTTTTGTTTGGAAAATACAGCGGTTCTAAATTTCCTGATGAGTTATTTTCAAAAATTCAAAACTTCGGTTCTATTAAAGATAGAAACTTCTGTTTTGTTTTATTTTAAAGTTAAAAGATGCTGGTTTAAAAAAAAAATAAAATTAACAAAAGTTATTCACAAATTTCTATTGATATAAACAAATAAAATGTTGAAATCGATCTCCCTATAGATATAAATTTTAATATAAATTTTTCAAATATGATATTACATGCATTAAAAAAGTATTTCTTTTTAATTTAAATGTATAAGTTAGGGTGTTTCATTTTTACATGCAAAAAATAAAATGTAGAATTTTTTGCTAACTTTGCTCACGCCGTGAGTCTCAGTGATGTAAAAGATATATATGCCAAATTTCAAGAAGATTGGATAATATTTAGAGGTTGCACACTTTGACCAGTTTTATAAAAGTTTATGTAAATTTAAAGTAAATTTCACTAAATATAGCTTAAAGTGATCGATGTGTGCAACCCCTAAACATTATCCAATTTTCTTGAAATTTGGCAAATATATCTTTTACATCACTGAGACTTGGGGCGTAAGCAAAGTCATATGAAAATCAAATCTTTGGAAAATGAAACACCCTAGTATAAGTGTTAATAATGGAGTCTTTGTAGTAAAATCTTCTGTCGAAGAGTTCTGCTATTTTTTATATGAAATTTTATTTTACTGTTATAAAATTTCACACAGTATAAATATCGATAGAATATTTTACTAATGTGGCTTTTTTTTAGTATGTCAGATTTGATCGAAAAAGATCAAAATTTCGGTGACCAAACGAACATGAAATCAGCTGTTTTTAAAATTTCGTTGTGTTGGTAAAAAAAATGACATTTGTTACATGTGTGTTCTTATAGTAAACAATTTTCGAATAATTATTTTCCTTGTTATTAACAATTATTTAATAACATTTTAATAATCAAATTAATACCAAATATTACAAAATGGATATAAACTTAAATGATTATAATGTCATGTTTCATGAAGAGGGCTACGTAATGGCTGAAAATGATGCAATATTTTTAGAACATAAACATTACCTGTTTATTCAAAAAATATTATTAAAAAATGAAGTATTTAATAAATTATTCACAGATGGATTTGTTAATAAACATTTTAATAATTTTATTTATTATAGAAGACATTGAAATGGATCGTATGGATCCAATACCAGTGGTGGAAATGCCAATACAATTAAAAATCGGTAATGCTAGTATGTAACAAACCATCAATTTTATATTATAATGAAATGATAATTTAATTTTTATTTCAGATTCAATTAACTCAATTCCTGAGACCTAGGGTAACCAAAATAATATCCCTGAGACCCAAAGTCAGGTTTTTCGACAACCACTATCCGTGGTTCCACCATCCACAGATAAAGAGAGTAGGTTAATATTTTATTACTGTTACGCTTAAATGCCAAGATAAATCAATATTTGTATGAACTGCTTTAATTGCGAATGTAAGTTGTCTGGTAAATTTGTTTTGTAGAAAGGTTGACATAGCTACGTTTTGTGTATATATAATTATGAAATATTCTGTTTTTCAACCATTCATTTAGGGTGTTGAGATAGATGTTTAGAACATTACTGAGTTGTTCAAGGTTAGAGATATTTGATATCTGTAGGGTATTTAGCGATATGTTGAGTGTGGTAGTGAAATAGTTAATTGTTTTTGGTCCAATATGTTTTAGCATGATGGCTGAGCCATTATAATATTATAATGATATGTTTATGTTTATTATGATATGATATGTTATATGATATGTTTATTTTTATTTCAGATTTATATGCAACACAGACCAAATGGTCTGAGCCCGAAACTCAGTTTTTACTAAGCGAATACGCAAAGTATTTCAGTAATGTAGGGTCATTTAAAAAATTTAAAAACAAAAAGAATTGTGGAACGATTTGGCAAACATTGTGAATGCAAAGTTTAATATGTTTTACAGTTCAACACAAGTTAAAATACGTTATAAATGTGTATTCAAACGTGTAAAAAAGGTGGAGGAGAATAATAGAACCAGTGGCAAGAGTGCGCGTGTCAGTCGGAGATTGATGCTATAGTGTGGCTAAATGATTCCATAGTACCAGATTATGTGGCAACCCCCGGCCTACGACGAAAAACAAATATTAATACTGATGAACCCGCTTGTTCAAGATATTTAAGTCCAGTACAATCACCTTTATCAACAGGATCACAAGTATCCGATCAATCAGATGTACCACCACTGTCACCAGCATCACTAGCTTCAGCTGTATCACCATTACCACAGGGCAGTGTGAAAAAACGCAAATCAGAGCAGGCAAAATTATATGATAAGTACCTTCAACATAACGATAGACTATTTACTAAATAAGAAGAAAACAAAAAAAAAAGGGACGAAGAAAAAGAAAAAAAGAAAAATAATAGGTACTTAGCCAAACTTAGAGCAAAACGGGAACGGCACGATGAACGAGAGGCAACGAAACAACAGCGTCATTTAGAAAAAATGAACGCAAAGCATGCGTTTATTGAGCAGCTAAGAGAATTAAATAATTTACCATAAAAAAAATTTTTATTTCAATCTACTTAAATTTATACATGTAAATATTAATTAAAACCCCCACTATCCGTGGTAATGGTGATACAGCTGGTAGTGGTGATGCCGGTAAAAGTAGTGATACATTTGATAGTTCTGATATTGGTAATATAGTTCAGATTCGGCGTTTGCACTAACTCGTTATATTGAATCATTCAGCCCCGCTGTTATATCAATCTCTGATTGATACGCGCATTCTTCATGATAATTTTCTTCGATTTTTTGACTTGTTTGAATACACATTTGTGTTTCAACTTGTGTTGGACTATACGGTCTATTAAATTTTTTGCTGACCAGTATCAATAAACCAACAATCTGAAATAAGTTATATTTATTAATTATGAATATATAATTATATTTATGAATTTTGTTAATGAATTATTATATTATGTTATTTAGTTTTATTATATTATATTATTTTTTCTAGTTTAATTGAATTGAGTTTTTGTTATTCATGAATAAATCTGTGATTTATGTTTAAAAATTTGCTTTATAATTTGATTTACTTTCTAATGATATTGTCACGTTTTTCCAACCTTACTTCGAATTAGCCTTACTCCCAATTCGATAAACGAAGTTCCGAAATCACTTTCTGGGTTCGATCACTGACAGTGGCGTAAGTTGGTGGTGGCTGGGTCGTGCACTGCACAAGGGCCTATGGTCGACCTTGGGGCCCTTTGTTGAGATTAGTAAAAAATTTTTTTGGTATTTTTTATTTATTTGTGTAATAAGAAAATTATTTTTTCTCCGATAGACAGCAAATATAAATTTTGCAGACTTATTTCAGTCAGCAAAGTGGCACTTTTCCTGCCTGGGCAGCAAAGCAAGTACTTTGCTGCCTAGGCAGCAAAATAATTAGACTTCATAGAGATAAACAGATATTGCGATTAAAAAAAAATTTTTTTAATCGATTTTTTTTTTCATTTTAAAAATTTTGCTTTATTTTTAAAGTAATAATCATTAAATTACATATCATTGTAATTAATCGGAGAAAAAATTATATGTTCAACTCGGCAGCAAGGTAAATTGACTGCCTTGGCTGAATTCCTAGCCTCGCTCGCTCGGCTATGAACTATCAGCCGCGGCAGTCAATCTACTACTTTGCTGCCTAGTTAAACAAATAACTATACAATACATAGTTCAATATATTAGGAATGAAATAAAATATCACAGCACTGTCATGTATGCACAAGTTTTTAGTACTGCGAATAGAGAGAATAAAAGAGAGACAAAAAAGATAGCGGTAAACACATTTCAACATATGTTGCAGAACAATCAATTGTGGCGTGTGTAAAGTTTTAATGTTTTAAAAGTGAATACATTTGGTGTGTTATTATTATAAATATTAATTAATTAATTAATCAAACAAACATTTTATAGTCGAGATTTTATATAGAGATTCATCATTTGGTAAGTTTTAAAAGTTGAACATATAAAAAATTATGAGCAATATGCCAGTGCATATAATTGCAAGTAATTTGTAAATTGTTGTGGTGATGAATTTTGATATTGCATTTGTGTTAACTTGATTTGTTCCTTATTGTAGATTTGTTAATGTTGTCAATTGTACGTATGTTGCATTAGAAAATACTTATTGGAAATGGATAAAAAAAAGAAAAAAGTGGCGCATATAAGCGCAAACTGGCAAAAGAAAAAGTTGCTAGCCAAGAGAAATTGCCGAAACTCGACAAATTTTTCGTAACTGCTGGTTCAGTAAATAATCAAGAAAAATTTACAGATTCTACTGATAATGCAAATCAGGATTCTAACAGTAAAGCAGATGAAAACCTAGTTGCAGATCGTAGTGCACCAGAAACTGAATGTATTCCAACAGAAGAGTCTTCTCCAACAGAAAATACAGCACAGAAAGAATTGTCCATCGTATCAGATTATTACACTTTTGAAAATTTAATGAAAAATGACTTGAGCACCCAAGAAAAAAAAATCATTGTTGATATGGGTCCAGTTCAGCCTTCAGGACCTTTCCCAAGAGATCCTCTTCAAAACAACAGATGTTTTTCGGATTCTTTTTACACATCAGCTACCAAATATGGCAAAGTATGTCGGTTTTGGCTATGTTATTCGAGAACTTTGGATGTGGTTTTTTGTCAACCATGCTGGTTATTTGCACTACAAAAAGGAAACATGAGTACGGGTTTTAGGAACTGGCAACACCTTACACAGAAAATTTAACAACATAGTTTGTCAAGTAACCGTACAAATGCATGTGCTATTTATGATGCTTGGAAAAAAAGAAATACTATTGATAAGGACATGGAAAATAAAATTTCGAAAGAATCCTCTTTTTGGAAATTGGTCTTAGAACGTCTTTTTGATGTTATAATTACTTTGGCCAAAAACTCACTGGCGTTAAGAGGACACCGAGAAGATTTAAGTCAGGAAAATAATCATGGAAATTTCCTATCAATTGTCAAGCTCCTTGCGAGATATGACCATGTTCTGCGTCAAGTGTTAGAATTACCTAAAGGTACTGTAACGTCCGTTATATTCGCCTAAACAATAATAAAACCAATTCCTCTTCTTTTTCCAATTCAATAAAAATTTATTTCCATAATTTCAGTTCATTTTTACATTAATAATAATTTCAAATTTTCCAACGGTCAGTTCAACTTCGAATAACAATTATAAAAACAAACGAACGTACCCAATTTTATTTCAATTCTAACGAACAGATGTCGTTACTCAATTTTGTTTAATCTTTAGTATTACACGATGACATTAGAAGATGTCAAAGAAAAACACATTGATTTTAGTTATTCATTCCGTTTTTGTTCTCGAAAACAAATGGTTTTCAGTTTTTTTGAATTCCAATTTTAATTTGTAAAAGCTAAACATTTTAATGCTAAAGTTATTTTTGATTAATAATGTTATTGAGTTACCAGGGACTCATCAAAACCTGAACATTGTTTAAAATGTTAAAAACAACTCTTCTTTTAATTAGATCGAAAGGAAATAATTTTGTAATAAAAAAAAAATAAGTTTTATTCAAACATAAGAAAAAACAGAAATTTTAAATGAATAACTGGACAATTATTAAAATAACCAAAGGAAAAAAACCAAAAATTAATAAATGTCAACTAAGTTTTATCCAGGAACATGGAATAAAAAAATCCAGAAACATATTATATATGGTGAAGCAGATTTCTGATATAAAGCACATCATAATACCCATTAGTACACAACAAGAGAAAGGGAAAAGGAAATATTGTACGTCGAATTGAAATAGGAAGGAGGCAGATATATTGGGACACGGTAAGCTGATCAACAGACAACATCCTACTGACAAGTAAATTCATTTTTTTGTTTTTTTTATATGTGTAACTTATATTAACGATACATATATTCATATAAATCTATGTATGATATCATGAATGTTAAATTTGGACTATTCTCAGTGAAATCCTAAGAAATGGTAGGCTAATTTCTTTAGATATATGATAAGAGATTCCCGGATTTGAGTTCGTTTGTCTATAAGTAATTCTTTTTTTTTCACCCGGTGTGTTTAATGTGATATTGTTTTATATGTACAAAAAGTCCAAGCCGCAATAAAGTGGCAATTATAATAACTGGTTTTGAATCAGGGCACGACAATAAAGTAGCTTTGAAGCAGGGCCAATGCAATACGTGGGCCGAAACTAAGGAACCTTTTGGCGCGAGTTTCGCGTAAAATTGATATAAATAAAATAAACTGGGCGTTGGTCAAACCAGTTTCGATTTATCCGGTATTTGTGGTTATTGTCAACCAAGTTTTTTTATTATTTTTGGGCGCAAAAGTGTTTTATAAAAACTTTTGAGGTTACAAAAATAAAACCGGTTTAGTTGGTTTAACTTTAACCGGTTTAATGGAATTCTAAATTTTTGGGTGTGGTAGTAAACCAGTAGGGTCTGGTTTTTCTTAAATTTTTTTTGTTGTTTTGTTTTGGAAATAATTATCCACTGAGGTTAGACAGTTTTTTCATTGAAAATGTATATTATAAAATAAAAGGGACTTTAACGATTTTAGTTTTTTTTGATATTGATATTGTATTTTGGGAAAATTCTTTTTAGGTATTAGGTCGGTGTCAACGGTTGGGTTGATTTTGGAATTTGTTTCAATAGATGTGAAGAGAAATTGTATTCTGCTCTCGCATTAACCTTTTTAGTCTTTGAGTTCTTATGTAGAACCAGCGATAAAAATACCATTAATTGTTTTTCTAATTTATGGCAATTGCATGGGAAATCGCATAATATTTAAAATACAATATTTTAAAGATTAAATTCGGCTTCTAACATTTAATTTGTTTTGTTACAATAGTGTAGAATTTGCTCTTAACGAGTATTACACTGTTATTTGGATTAACACTATATTTATCAAAAATGCACACAATCAGGAATTTTGGCTCGTTTAGGAGCAAACGTCGTCCGGGGCCAGGAGAGCTGGGTCAGGCAGCGGTCAAGCCAGGGGTGAATGAGGTGCATGAAGTGATGCATGAGATTGTGAGTTTAGTTATGAATGTGGTGAATGAGATGGAGAAGGAAAAAAGGACTGCAGAAGTGAATGAGAAAAGGAATCAAATATATTTAGAATTGATAGATGACATAGCGAATGAGCAGTATGATGAATGGTTGGATGTAGTGATAAGTGAGATTGTAAATGAGAAAGTGAATGAGTTGGCGGATGGAGTGATGAATAAGGAGATAAATGAGTGGGCAGATGAGGTAGTGCATGGAGTGGAGGAAGTGAATGAGTGTGTGAATGAAGTGATGGATGCGCGAGAGAGATATCGATTGAGGAGGCTAGAAAGGGATAGGAAAAGGTGGAGGGAGAAAAAGAGTAGGAGGAAGTTACAGAAGGCGGCGTGGTTGGAAGAGGAGGTGGAGTTCTCTTCAGTCATGCACGCTTATGCGGAGACATTGGCTGAGGAGAGCGCCATCTTCGAGTCCAACCACAGGGAAGAGAACCCTCGACGGTGGTTGGGACCGCAAGTGGCCCCGGGAAATTGTGTGCATATTTGAGATGTTTTTTTTTTGTATTTGAAGAAAAAACCGATTTGGGTCCACATTTTTTTTTATGAATTTTTTTTTGGTGGTACTATAGTAGTTTTAGGTGTAAATAGTTGTATATAGTAGGTTAATTGTTGGTTATAGGCAGAGTTGGTTTGTTTTAAACACTTCTGTTTTAAACACTGTTTAAAACAGTGTTTAAAACAAATTGTTTTTTTAAAAAAAAACAATGTTTTAAACAAAAATTGTTTTTTTTTTAAATTGCAATGTTGCTTATTTGCTATCCAATAGAACTGTTGTACGCTGTCGTGTTTTACCGTTTTTAATACATTTGACCACCTTAAAGCACCTTTTGGTACCTTAAGGGTCATTAACATTTTTAAAAATTATAAAAGCTTTCATGTGTTTTTTTTTGTTAATAAAATGCGTTCTAACTTCTAAGGTGTTGATGAACGCAAATCTTTGTTGTTTTGTTTTTTTTTAAAGGAATAACTAAACAATAAATTCTGTCACAAATATGACATAACCCAATATTGCATGATAGGATACAGAAAATAAAAATAAAATAAAAGATAAAAAGAAAATGTCTTTTAAAAACTTGCGGTTTCAAAATTAAAAGGGGGTTTCCAATAATCGAGGTACTGGTATATTCCTTGCTCATGTGACGCACTGTCTTCTTCAATTATTAAAACCCACACATAGTAATATGAAGCTATATGAACGCTCGATTCTTCGAGTAAGCAATAACGTGCCACTACCAAGGAAAACTTCATAGATAAAATTTAGGGTTGACTAGGCAGTAATATCTCACTACTTTTGCCTGTGGTATGTGCTATCTCACGTTAACTCGTATTTCAATACTAGCCAAACTATTAGTACAAATGTGTTGAAGGATCTGTTATTCGATTCCTGACAGACGTTCGATGTAGGAGCAATTGCAATTTGTTTAATTGCTAAATAAAAAGTGGTAAATATGTGCTATTCCTGAGGATCAAAGGGAACATCACAATTTTGAAAAGGAAATTTAAGATTCGGTACGAGATGAAATTTGTAAAATTAGGTTACGTAGTTCATATATCATTGATATATTAACATTTTTTATCAGATACTAAACATAGGCTTGATAAAATAGGCTGAGGAACTTTATCAAATTTTAAAACCAGTCGCAAATGCTTTGAACAAATGAACTCAGCCTTAGCGAATAAGATCAAATTTGAAAGCAGTTACGACATGATTTAGATTTTATTTTTGGCCATCAATTGTGATGCAAAAAACAATCAAACACGCATATTCAGCATCTTTGACACCGTTACATTACGTTATATTTTAAATTTAAATAAAATTATATTACCTTCAAAATTCAAATTCAAAATCTTGTTTGAATTTTTTGTTGAAGTTATACTGTTGCATTTCTTATTCTTATAATAAGCAATCTGTGATTTACAATAGCCAGAAATTCAATTTCTTTATTTAATCAAATTGTTTACCTGTTTTCCATCAGGACTCGCAATACGTAGGTCGCAGAGTTCTTATCATAATTCAAATTTCTGAAGTTTACATTAGCCAATTAAGACAACTATGCCATTAGATTGAGGAGTAAACTATTCTTAGGCATTTTGGGACCACTATTTGAGTAGCTACTGAGAATATTCAAGAATTCTCGAGAATCTTAAACGTGAGAGAATCTTAAATCTCGAGAATCTTTCCGAATATATCGAGAATTTTCATAGAATCTTGAGAACATTTGGACGGGCAGACTATCTTCAGATAATCTAGAGAATCATGGGAATCTTGAAAATCTTTAGAGAACCTTTATTCATCTGAGAATATTTAGGACACCTATTTTTTTTAGAGTTTATTCACTTCACTCCAATTACATATTTTCATTTAAAACCAAAACAAACGAATCTTCGTAGTATAAAACATATTTAAAACAAAAAAAACACAAAAAAAACAAAAAAACACAAAAAAAACAAAAAAAAAACACAAAAAAAACAAAAAAAACTGTTTTAAACAATAAAAAACGCGTTTTAAACAAAAAAAAACAGTTTTTTTGTTTTTTTTAAAAAAAACAGTGTTTTTAACCAACGCTGAATATCGTTTTTCTTCGTTCACAGTTTTTTTCTGCCTTGACAAAGGAAGCACACCTAGCTTTCGAAACGTTGGCTTCTTCACCCCCCCCCCCTTCTTCTTTCATTGTTTTTTTATAAATAATTAGTATAAATTATAAAGTTTAAAATTTTTATCAAATCATTATAATCATAACCATAAAAGTTAAATAATAATGAAAGAAATAAAACAAAATTAAAATAAAATAAAATAATAGTAAAATTAAAATAAAATAAATAACATAAAAATATAAAAATATAAAAAGTACTTTAGAGATCCTATCATCAAAAACATTATCCTTTTTTCCAATGTTGTGAAGCTGATTCAAAATTTTCTATCCAACCGATACATTTCGGTAACCTTAGACGGATTTTCTTCTGAGTCTAAACTAATTAACGCTGGTGTACCCCAAGGCTCAGTATTGTCCCCAACCCTATTTTTGATTTATATCAACGAATTGTTGAAAATCACCAGCAACCCAATTAACAGTTTTGCAGATGATAGTACTCTGCACAAGTCGTTCGAGCCCCTTCCTTCAAAAGGTAAAATGCACGAACGAATTAATCCTGCCCGGAGAGACGCTGCCATAAACGTGAACAAAGACCTGAATAAAGTCGCCGACTGGGGTGACCAAAATCTTGTCAATTTCAACTCCACCAAAACACAGCTGTTGATTGTTTCCAGATCAAAGACCGAGTTCCCCAAAGATATTTTATTTAGTATGTGTGATGAACCAATAGGTGAATGTAAAAACATTCGTTTATTGGGTGTCATAGTTTCAAATGACCTACTCTGGAACGATCATGTAATGGCGATGGCAAAAAGTGCGTCTAAAACACTCGGCCTCCTAAATAGATGCAAAAAATTTTTCACTCCATACCAATTGCTCCATGTTTATAAGTCCTATATTCGTCCCTGTATGGAGTACTGCTGTCAAGTTTGGGGTGCTGCCTCTGTTTCCATCTTGGATCTCTTGGACTCTGTTCAAAAGCGAGCTATACGAATTGAAGGTGATCGAACTTTGACATCAAAACTTGATTCCCTACAACATCGTCGCACTGTTGCTGACCTCGTTGTTTTTTACAAATATCGTCATCAGCAGTGCTCAGATGAAATCAGCGGCATCATGCCTCAAACTTATTCTTACCCCCGTTCCACTCGGCAATCGGCTGCCGCAACCAGTGAAACGGTAAAGATCCCGCGCTGTCATACTGGCAGATCGCAGAGAGACTTCTTTGTCCGAACTGCGTACAAATGGAATAGTTTGCCGGAACACTTAGTCTCAGGTGGCTTCAACCCACAGATGTTTAAAAAAAGCGTTAATCTACACCTTAACACGCCAGTTGTTGTGGGACCCACGTCTAGACCTAGTTCTTAAAAGGTATTTATGTGTTGTTGTGACACATATTCTAAACCCTATTACACATTTTATTAAAAAAAAAAAAAAAAAATTTAACAATATTTTTGGAATTTTGATTATAATTTTCCGGCAACGTATTGATGTTTCGTGTTAGTTTTGTAATACATTTTTAAACAGAGATAAAAAACTTGTACTTCATCAAAGAGTTATGTTTGATGTACATCGCTGCCCAAAACTAAAAACCATGTCCTCATAAAAGTTTTTTGCCGAAAACTATATCAAAATCCTTAACCCAGACCGAAGTCTTGATATCTCAGAGCTGTGAGATTTCAGCCCCTCCATATTTTAAAATTAAAATGAAAAAAATTGGTTTTTTGGCTCCAAATGGACTTAAGTATACAACTTTCAATAATAACATATTCGAAAAAATAAGAACAAAACCTGTAGTATAAGTCCCATGTAAATGGGTCATTCTTTTTTGATTTGGCTGAAATTTTTTTTATGCGTTTTATATCGAAAAAAAAGACATGGGTGGGTGTTCAAGGATTTTTTGTTTGGAAAATACAGCGGTTCTAAATTTCCTGATGAGTTATTTTCAAAAATTCAAAACTTCGGTTCTATTAAAGATAGAAACTTCTGTTTTGTTTTATTTTAAAGTTAAAAGATGCTGGTTTAAAAAAAAAATAAAATTAACAAAAGTTATTCACAAATTTCTATTGATATAAACAAATAAAATGTTGAAATCGATCTCCCTATAGATATAAATTTTAATATAAATTTTTCAAATATGATATTACATGCATTAAAAAAGTATTTCTTTTTAATTTAAATGTATAAGTTAGGGTGTTTCATTTTTACATGCAAAAAATAAAATGTAGAATTTTTTGCTAACTTTGCTCACGCCGTGAGTCTCAGTGATGTAAAAGATATATATGCCAAATTTCAAGAAGATTGGATAATATTTAGAGGTTGCACACTTTGACCAGTTTTATAAAAGTTTATGTAAATTTAAAGTAAATTTCACTAAATATAGCTTAAAGTGATCGATGTGTGCAACCCCTAAACATTATCCAATTTTCTTGAAATTTGGCAAATATATCTTTTACATCACTGAGACTTGGGGCGTAAGCAAAGTCATATGAAAATCAAATCTTTGGAAAATGAAACACCCTAGTATAAGTGTTAATAATGGAGTCTTTGTAGTAAAATCTTCTGTCGAAGAGTTCTGCTATTTTTTATATGAAATTTTATTTTACTGTTATAAAATTTCACACAGTATAAATATCGATAGAATATTTTACTAATGTGGCTTTTTTTTAGTATGTCAGATTTGATCGAAAAAGATCAAAATTTCGGTGACCAAACGAACATGAAATCAGCTGTTTTTAAAATTTCGTTGTGTTGGTAAAAAAAATGACATTTGTTACATGTGTGTTCTTATAGTAAACAATTTTCGAATAATTATTTTCCTTGTTATTAACAATTATTTAATAACATTTTAATAATCAAATTAATACCAAATATTACAAAATGGATATAAACTTAAATGATTATAATGTCATGTTTCATGAAGAGGGCTACGTAATGGCTGAAAATGATGCAATATTTTTAGAACATAAACATTACCTGTTTATTCAAAAAATATTATTAAAAAATGAAGTATTTAATAAATTATTCACAGATGGATTTGTTAATAAACATTTTAATAATTTTATTTATTATAGAAGACATTGAAATGGATCGTATGGATCCAATACCAGTGGTGGAAATGCCAATACAATTAAAAATCGGTAATGCTAGTATGTAACAAACCATCAATTTTATATTATAATGAAATGATAATTTAATTTTTATTTCAGATTCAATTAACTCAATTCCTGAGACCTAGGGTAACCAAAATAATATCCCTGAGACCCAAAGTCAGGTTTTTCGACAACCACTATCCGTGGTTCCACCATCCACAGATAAAGAGAGTAGGTTAATATTTTATTACTGTTACGCTTAAATGCCAAGATAAATCAATATTTGTATGAACTGCTTTAATTGCGAATGTAAGTTGTCTGGTAAATTTGTTTTGTAGAAAGGTTGACATAGCTACGTTTTGTGTATATATAATTATGAAATATTCTGTTTTTCAACCATTCATTTAGGGTGTTGAGATAGATGTTTAGAACATTACTGAGTTGTTCAAGGTTAGAGATATTTGATATCTGTAGGGTATTTAGCGATATGTTGAGTGTGGTAGTGAAATAGTTAATTGTTTTTGGTCCAATATGTTTTAGCATGATGGCTGAGCCATTATAATATTATAATGATATGTTTATGTTTATTATGATATGATATGTTATATGATATGTTTATTTTTATTTCAGATTTATATGCAACACAGACCAAATGGTCTGAGCCCGAAACTCAGTTTTTACTAAGCGAATACGCAAAGTATTTCAGTAATGTAGGGTCATTTAAAAAATTTAAAAACAAAAAGAATTGTGGAACGATTTGGCAAACATTGTGAATGCAAAGTTTAATATGTTTTACAGTTCAACACAAGTTAAAATACGTTATAAATGTGTATTCAAACGTGTAAAAAAGGTGGAGGAGAATAATAGAACCAGTGGCAAGAGTGCGCGTGTCAGTCGGAGATTGATGCTATAGTGTGGCTAAATGATTCCATAGTACCAGATTATGTGGCAACCCCCGGCCTACGACGAAAAACAAATATTAATACTGATGAACCCGCTTGTTCAAGATATTTAAGTCCAGTACAATCACCTTTATCAACAGGATCACAAGTATCCGATCAATCAGATGTACCACCACTGTCACCAGCATCACTAGCTTCAGCTGTATCACCATTACCACAGGGCAGTGTGAAAAAACGCAAATCAGAGCAGGCAAAATTATATGATAAGTACCTTCAACATAACGATAGACTATTTACTAAATAGGAAGAAAACAAAAAAAAAAGGGACGAAGAAAAAGAAAAAAAGAAAAATAATAGGTACTTAGCCAAACTTAGAGCAAAACGGGAACGGCACGATGAACGAGAGGCAACGAAACAACAGCGTCATTTAGAAAAAATGAACGCAAAGCATGCGTTTATTGAGCAGCTAAGAGAATTAAATAATTTACCATAAAAAAAATTTTTATTTCAATCTACTTAAATTTATACATGTAAATATTAATTAAAACCCCCACTATCCGTGGTAATGGTGATACAGCTGGTAGTGGTGATGCCGGTAAAAGTAGTGATACATTTGATAGTTCTGATATTGGTAATATAGTTCAGATTCGGCGTTTGCACTAACTCGTTATATTGAATCATTCAGCCCCGCTGTTATATCAATCTCTGATTGATACGCGCATTCTTCATGATAATTTTCTTCGATTTTTTGACTTGTTTGAATACACATTTGTGTTTCAACTTGTGTTGGACTATACGGTCTATTAAATTTTTTGCTGACCAGTATCAATAAACCAACAATCTGAAATAAGTTATATTTATTAATTATGAATATATAATTATATTTATGAATTTTGTTAATGAATTATTATATTATGTTATTTAGTTTTATTATATTATATTATTTTTTCTAGTTTAATTGAATTGAGTTTTTGTTATTCATGAATAAATCTGTGATTTATGTTTAAAAATTTGCTTTATAATTTGATTTACTTTCTAATGATATTGTCACGTTTTTCCAACCTTACTTCGAATTAGCCTTACTCCCAATTCGATAAACGAAGTTCCGAAATCACTTTCTGGGTTCGATCACTGACAGTGGCGTAAGTTGGTGGTGGCTGGGTCGTGCACTGCACAAGGGCCTATGGTCGACCTTGGGGCCCTTTGTTGAGATTAGTAAAAAATTTTTTTGGTATTTTTTATTTATTTGTGTAATAAGAAAATTATTTTTTCTCCGATAGACAGCAAATATAAATTTTGCAGACTTATTTCAGTCAGCAAAGTGGCACTTTTCCTGCCTGGGCAGCAAAGCAAGTACTTTGCTGCCTAGGCAGCAAAATAATTAGACTTCATAGAGATAAACAGATATTGCGATTAAAAAAAAATTTTTTTAATCGATTTTTTTTTTCATTTTAAAAATTTTGCTTTATTTTTAAAGTAATAATCATTAAATTACATATCATTGTAATTAATCGGAGAAAAAATTATATGTTCAACTCGGCAGCAAGGTAAATTGACTGCCTTGGCTGAATTCCTAGCCTCGCTCGCTCGGCTATGAACTATCAGCCGCGGCAGTCAATCTACTACTTTGCTGCCTAGTTAAACAAATAACTATACAATACATAGTTCAATATATTAGGAATGAAATAAAATATCACAGCACTGTCATGTATGCACAAGTTTTTAGTACTGCGAATAGAGAGAATAAAAGAGAGACAAAAAAGATAGCGGTAAACACATTTCAACATATGTTGCAGAACAATCAATTGTGGCGTGTGTAAAGTTTTAATGTTTTAAAAGTGAATACATTTGGTGTGTTATTATTATAAATATTAATTAATTAATTAATCAAACAAACATTTTATAGTCGAGATTTTATATAGAGATTCATCATTTGGTAAGTTTTAAAAGTTGAACATATAAAAAATTATGAGCAATATGCCAGTGCATATAATTGCAAGTAATTTGTAAATTGTTGTGGTGATGAATTTTGATATTGCATTTGTGTTAACTTGATTTGTTCCTTATTGTAGATTTGTTAATGTTGTCAATTGTACGTATGTTGCATTAGAAAATACTTATTGGAAATGGATAAAAAAAAGAAAAAAGTGGCGCATATAAGCGCAAACTGGCAAAAGAAAAAGTTGCTAGCCAAGAGAAATTGCCGAAACTCGACAAATTTTTCGTAACTGCTGGTTCAGTAAATAATCAAGAAAAATTTACAGATTCTACTGATAATGCAAATCAGGATTCTAACAGTAAAGCAGATGAAAACCTAGTTGCAGATCGTAGTGCACCAGAAACTGAATGTATTCCAACAGAAGAGTCTTCTCCAACAGAAAATACAGCACAGAAAGAATTGTCCATCGTATCAGATTATTACACTTTTGAAAATTTAATGAAAAATGACTTGAGCACCCAAGAAAAAAAAATCATTGTTGATATGGGTCCAGTTCAGCCTTCAGGACCTTTCCCAAGAGATCCTCTTCAAAACAACAGATGTTTTTCGGATTCTTTTTACACATCAGCTACCAAATATGGCAAAGTATGTCGGTTTTGGCTATGTTATTCGAGAACTTTGGATGTGGTTTTTTGTCAACCATGCTGGTTATTTGCACTACAAAAAGGAAACATGAGTGCGGGTTTTAGGAACTGGCAACACCTTACACAGAAAATTTAACAACATAGTTTGTCAAGTAACCGTACAAATGCATGTGCTATTTATGATGCTTGGAAAAAAAGAAATACTATTGATAAGGACATGGAAAATAAAATTTCGAAAGAATCCTCTTTTTGGAAATTGGTCTTAGAACGTCTTTTTGATGTTATAATTACTTTGGCCAAAAACTCACTGGCGTTAAGAGGACACCGAGAAGATTTAAGTCAGGAAAATAATCATGGAAATTTCCTATCAATTGTCAAGCTCCTTGCGAGATATGACCATGTTCTGCGTCAAGTGTTAGAATTACCTAAAGGTACTGTAACGTCCGTTATATTCGCCTAAACAATAATAAAACCAATTCCTCTTCTTTTTCCAATTCAATAAAAATTTATTTCCATAATTTCAGTTCATTTTTACATTAATAATAATTTCAAATTTTCCAACGGTCAGTTCAACTTCGAATAACAATTATAAAAACAAACGAACGTACCCAATTTTATTTCAATTCTAACGAACAGATGTCGTTACTCAATTTTGTTTAATCTTTAGTATTACACGATGACATTAGAAGATGTCAAAGAAAAACACATTGATTTTAGTTATTCATTCCGTTTTTGTTCTCGAAAACAAATGGTTTTCAGTTTTTTTGAATTCCAATTTTAATTTGTAAAAGCTAAACATTTTAATGCTAAAGTTATTTTTGATTAATAATGTTATTGAGTTACCAGGGACTCATCAAAACCTGAACATTGTTTAAAATGTTAAAAACAACTCTTCTTTTAATTAGATCGAAAGGAAATAATTTTGTAATAAAAAAAAAATAAGTTTTATTCAAACATAAGAAAAAACAGAAATTTTAAATGAATAACTGGACAATTATTAAAATAACCAAAGGAAAAAAACCAAAAATTAATAAATGTCAACTAAGTTTTATCCAGGAACATGGAATAAAAAAATCCAGAAACATATTATATATGGTGAAGCAGATTTCTGATATAAAGCACATCATAATACCCATTAGTACACAACAAGAGAAAGGGAAAAGGAAATATTGTACGTCGAATTGAAATAGGAAGGAGGCAGATATATTGGGACACGGTAAGCTGATCAACAGACAACATCCTACTGACAAGTAAATTCATTTTTTTGTTTTTTTTATATGTGTAACTTATATTAACGATACATATATTCATATAAATCTATGTATGATATCATGAATGTTAAATTTGGACTATTCTCAGTGAAATCCTAAGAAATGGTAGGCTAATTTCTTTAGATATATGATAAGAGATTCCCGGATTTGAGTTCGTTTGTCTATAAGTAATTCTTTTTTTTTCACCCGGTGTGTTTAATGTGATATTGTTTTATATGTACAAAAAGTCCAAGCCGCAATAAAGTGGCAATTATAATAACTGGTTTTGAATCAGGGCACGACAATAAAGTAGCTTTGAAGCAGGGCCAATGCAATACGTGGGCCGAAACTAAGGAACCTTTTGGCGCGAGTTTCGCGTAAAATTGATATAAATAAAATAAACTGGGCGTTGGTCAAACCAGTTTCGATTTATCCGGTATTTGTGGTTATTGTCAACCAAGTTTTTTTATTATTTTTGGGCGCAAAAGTGTTTTATAAAAACTTTTGAGGTTACAAAAATAAAACCGGTTTAGTTGGTTTAACTTTAACCGGTTTAATGGAATTCTAAATTTTTGGGTGTGGTAGTAAACCAGTAGGGTCTGGTTTTTCTTAAATTTTTTTTGTTGTTTTGTTTTGGAAATAATTATCCACTGAGGTTAGACAGTTTTTTCATTGAAAATGTATATTATAAAATAAAAGGGACTTTAACGATTTTAGTTTTTTTTGATATTGATATTGTATTTTGGGAAAATTCTTTTTAGGTATTAGGTCGGTGTCAACGGTTGGGTTGATTTTGGAATTTGTTTCAATAGATGTGAAGAGAAATTGTATTCTGCTCTCGCATTAACCTTTTTAGTCTTTGAGTTCTTATGTAGAACCAGCGATAAAAATACCATTAATTGTTTTTCTAATTTATGGCAATTGCATGGGAAATCGCATAATATTTAAAATACAATATTTTAAAGATTAAATTCGGCTTCTAACATTTAATTTGTTTTGTTACAATAGTGTAGAATTTGCTCTTAACGAGTATTACACTGTTATTTGGATTAACACTATATTTATCAAAAATGCACACAATCAGGAATTTTGGCTCGTTTAGGAGCAAACGTCGTCCGGGGCCATGAGAGCTGGGTCAGGCAGCGGTCAAGCCAGGGGTGAATGAGGTGCATGAAGTGATGCATGAGATTGTGAGTTTAGTTATGAATGTGGTGAATGAGATGGAGAAGGAAAAAAGGACTGCAGAAGTGAATGAGAAAAGGAATCAAATATATTTAGAATTGATAGATGACATAGCGAATGAGCAGTATGATGAATGGTTGGATGTAGTGATAAGTGAGATTGTAAATGAGAAAGTGAATGAGTTGGCGGATGGAGTGATGAATAAGGAGATAAATGAGTGGGCAGATGAGGTAGTGCATGGAGTGGAGGAAGTGAATGAGTGTGTGAATGAAGTGATGGATGCGCGAGAGAGATATCGATTGAGGAGGCTAGAAAGGGATAGGAAAAGGTGGAGGGAGAAAAAGAGTAGGAGGAAGTTACAGAAGGCGGCGTGGTTGGAAGAGGAGGTGGAGTTCTCTTCAGTCATGCACGCTTATGCGGAGACATTGGCTGAGGAGAGCGCCATCTTCGAGTCCAACCACAGGGAAGAGAACCCTCGACGGTGGTTGGGACCGCAAGTGGCCCCGGGAAATTGTGTGCATATTTGAGATGTTTTTTTTTTGTATTTGAAGAAAAAACCGATTTGGGTCCACATTTTTTTTTATGAATTTTTTTTTGGTGGTACTATAGTAGTTTTAGGTGTAAATAGTTGTATATAGTAGGTTAATTGTTGGTTATAGGCAGAGTTGGTTTGTTTTAAACACTTCTGTTTTAAACACTGTTTAAAACAGTGTTTAAAACAAATTGTTTTTTTAAAAAAAAACAATGTTTTAAACAAAAATTGTTTTTTTTTTAAATTGCAATGTTGCTTATTTGCTATCCAATAGAACTGTTGTACGCTGTCGTGTTTTACCGTTTTTAATACATTTGACCACCTTAAAGCACCTTTTGGTACCTTAAGGGTCATTAACATTTTTAAAAATTATAAAAGCTTTCATGTGTTTTTTTTTGTTAATAAAATGCGTTCTAACTTCTAAGGTGTTGATGAACGCAAATCTTTGTTGTTTTGTTTTTTTTTAAAGGAATAACTAAACAATAAATTCTGTCACAAATATGACATAACCCAATATTGCATGATAGGATACAGAAAATAAAAATAAAATAAAAGATAAAAAGAAAATGTCTTTTAAAAACTTGCGGTTTCAAAATTAAAAGGGGGTTTCCAATAATCGAGGTACTGGTATATTCCTTGCTCATGTGACGCACTGTCTTCTTCAATTATTAAAACCCACACATAGTAATATGAAGCTATATGAACGCTCGATTCTTCGAGTAAGCAATAACGTGCCACTACCAAGGAAAACTTCATAGATAAAATTTAGGGTTGACTAGGCAGTAATATCTCACTACTTTTGCCTGTGGTATGTGCTATCTCACGTTAACTCGTATTTCAATACTAGCCAAACTATTAGTACAAATGTGTTGAAGGATCTGTTATTCGATTCCTGACAGACGTTCGATGTAGGAGCAATTGCAATTTGTTTAATTGCTAAATAAAAAGTGGTAAATATGTGCTATTCCTGAGGATCAAAGGGAACATCACAATTTTGAAAAGGAAATTTAAGATTCGGTACGAGATGAAATTTGTAAAATTAGGTTACGTAGTTCATATATCATTGATATATTAACATTTTTTATCAGATACTAAACATAGGCTTGATAAAATAGGCTGAGGAACTTTATCAAATTTTAAAACCAGTCGCAAATGCTTTGAACAAATGAACTCAGCCTTAGCGAATAAGATCAAATTTGAAAGCAGTTACGACATGATTTAGATTTTATTTTTGGCCATCAATTGTGATGCAAAAAACAATCAAACACGCATATTCAGCATCTTTGACACCGTTACATTACGTTATATTTTAAATTTAAATAAAATTATATTACCTTCAAAATTCAAATTCAAAATCTTGTTTGAATTTTTTGTTGAAGTTATACTGTTGCATTTCTTATTCTTATAATAAGCAATCTGTGATTTACAATAGCCAGAAATTCAATTTCTTTATTTAATCAAATTGTTTACCTGTTTTCCATCAGGACTCGCAATACGTAGGTCGCAGAGTTCTTATCATAATTCAAATTTCTGAAGTTTACATTAGCCAATTAAGACAACTATGCCATTAGATTGAGGAGTAAACTATTCTTAGGCATTTTGGGACCACTATTTGAGTAGCTACTGAGAATATTCAAGAATTCTCGAGAATCTTAAACGTGAGAGAATCTTAAATCTCGAGAATCTTTCCGAATATATCGAGAATTTTCATAGAATCTTGAGAACATTTGGACGGGCAGACTATCTTCAGATAATCTAGAGAATCATGGGAATCTTGAAAATCTTTAGAGAACCTTTATTCATCTGAGAATATTTAGGACACCTATTTTTTTTAGAGTTTATTCACTTCACTCCAATTACATATTTTCATTTAAAACCAAAACAAACGAATCTTCGTAGTATAAAACATATTTAAAACAAAAAAAACACAAAAAAAACAAAAAAACACAAAAAAAACAAAAAAAAAACACAAAAAAAACAAAAAAAACTGTTTTAAACATTAAAAAACGCGTTTTAAACAAAAAAAAACAGTTTTTTTGTTTTTTTTAAAAAAAACAGTGTTTTTAACCAACGCTGAATATCGTTTTTCTTCGTTCACAGTTTTTTTCTGCCTTGACAAAGGAAGCACACCTAGCTTTCGAAACGTTGGCTTCTTCACCCCCCCCCCTTCTTCTTTCATTGTTTTTTTATAAATAATTAGTATAAATTATAAAGTTTAAAATTTTTATCAAATCATTATAATCATAACCATAAAAGTTAAATAATAATGAAAGAAATAAAACAAAATTAAAATAAAATAAAATAATAGTAAAATTAAAATAAAATAAATAACATAAAAATATAAAAATATAAAAAGTACTTTAGAGATCCTATCATCAAAAACATTATCCTTTTTTCCAATGTTGTGAAGCTGATTCAAAATTTTCTATCCAACCGATACATTTCGGTAACCTTAGACGGATTTTCTTCTGAGTCTAAACTAATTAACGCTGGTGTACCCCAAGGCTCAGTATTGTCCCCAACCCTATTTTTGATTTATATCAACGAATTGTTGAAAATCACCAGCAACCCAATTAACAGTTTTGCAGATGATAGTACTCTGCACAAGTCGTTCGAGCCCCTTCCTTCAAAAGGTAAAATGCACGAACGAATTAATCCTGCCCGGAGAGACGCTGCCATAAACGTGAACAAAGACCTGAATAAAGTCGCCGACTGGGGTGACCAAAATCTTGTCAATTTCAACTCCACCAAAACACAGCTGTTGATTGTTTCCAGATCAAAGACCGAGTTCCCCAAAGATATTTTATTTAGTATGTGTGATGAACCAATAGGTGAATGTAAAAACATTCGTTTATTGGGTGTCATAGTTTCAAATGACCTACTCTGGAACGATCATGTAATGGCGATGGCAAAAAGTGCGTCTAAAACACTCGGCCTCCTAAATAGATGCAAAAAATTTTTCACTCCATACCAATTGCTCCATGTTTATAAGTCCTATATTCGTCCCTGTATGGAGTACTGCTGTCAAGTTTGGGGTGCTGCCTCTGTTTCCATCTTGGATCTCTTGGACTCTGTTCAAAAGCGAGCTATACGAATTGAAGGTGATCGAACTTTGACATCAAAACTTGATTCCCTACAACATCGTCGCACTGTTGCTGACCTCGTTGTTTTTTACAAATATCGTCATCAGCAGTGCTCAGATGAAATCAGCGGCATCATGCCTCAAACTTATTCTTACCCCCGTTCCACTCGGCAATCGGCTGCCGCAACCAGTGAAACGGTAAAGATCCCGCGCTGTCATACTGGCAGATCGCAGAGAGACTTCTTTGTCCGAACTGCGTACAAATGGAATAGTTTGCCGGAACACTTAGTCTCAGGTGGCTTCAACCCACAGATGTTTAAAAAAAGCGTTAATCTACACCTTAACACGCCAGTTGTTGTGGGACCCACGTCTAGACCTAGTTCTTAAAAGGTATTTATGTGTTGTTGTGACACATATTCTAAACCCTATTACACATTTTATTAAAAAAAAAAAAAAAAAATTTAACAATATTTTTGGAATTTTGATTATAATTTTCCGGCAACGTATTGATGTTTCGTGTTAGTTTTGTAATACATTTTTAAACAGAGATAAAAAACTTGTACTTCATCAAAGAGTTATGTTTGATGTACATCGCTGCCCAAAACTAAAAACCATGTCCTCATAAAAGTTTTTTGCCGAAAACTATATCAAAATCCTTAACCCAGACCGAAGTCTTGATATCTCAGAGCTGTGAGATTTCAGCCCCTCCATATTTTAAAATTAAAATGAAAAAAATTGGTTTTTTGGCTCCAAATGGACTTAAGTATACAACTTTCAATAATAACATATTCGAAAAAATAAGAACAAAACCTGTAGTATAAGTCCCATGTAAATGGGTCATTCTTTTTTGATTTGGCTGAAATTTTTTTTATGCGTTTTATATCGAAAAAAAAGACATGGGTGGGTGTTCAAGGATTTTTTGTTTGGAAAATACAGCGGTTCTAAATTTCCTGATGAGTTATTTTCAAAAATTCAAAACTTCGGTTCTATTAAAGATAGAAACTTCTGTTTTGTTTTATTTTAAAGTTAAAAGATGCTGGTTTAAAAAAAAAATAAAATTAACAAAAGTTATTCACAAATTTCTATTGATATAAACAAATAAAATGTTGAAATCGATCTCCCTATAGATATAAATTTTAATATAAATTTTTCAAATATGATATTACATGCATTAAAAAAGTATTTCTTTTTAATTTAAATGTATAAGTTAGGGTGTTTCATTTTTACATGCAAAAAATAAAATGTAGAATTTTTTGCTAACTTTGCTCACGCCGTGAGTCTCAGTGATGTAAAAGATATATATGCCAAATTTCAAGAAGATTGGATAATATTTAGAGGTTGCACACTTTGACCAGTTTTATAAAAGTTTATGTAAATTTAAAGTAAATTTCACTAAATATAGCTTAAAGTGATCGATGTGTGCAACCCCTAAACATTATCCAATTTTCTTGAAATTTGGCAAATATATCTTTTACATCACTGAGACTTGGGGCGTAAGCAAAGTCATATGAAAATCAAATCTTTGGAAAATGAAACACCCTAGTATAAGTGTTAATAATGGAGTCTTTGTAGTAAAATCTTCTGTCGAAGAGTTCTGCTATTTTTTATATGAAATTTTATTTTACTGTTATAAAATTTCACACAGTATAAATATCGATAGAATATTTTACTAATGTGGCTTTTTTTTAGTATGTCAGATTTGATCGAAAAAGATCAAAATTTCGGTGACCAAACGAACATGAAATCAGCTGTTTTTAAAATTTCGTTGTGTTGGTAAAAAAAATGACATTTGTTACATGTGTGTTCTTATAGTAAACAATTTTCGAATAATTATTTTCCTTGTTATTAACAATTATTTAATAACATTTTAATAATCAAATTAATACCAAATATTACAAAATGGATATAAACTTAAATGATTATAATGTCATGTTTCATGAAGAGGGCTACGTAATGGCTGAAAATGATGCAATATTTTTAGAACATAAACATTACCTGTTTATTCAAAAAATATTATTAAAAAATGAAGTATTTAATAAATTATTCACAGATGGATTTGTTAATAAACATTTTAATAATTTTATTTATTATAGAAGACATTGAAATGGATCGTATGGATCCAATACCAGTGGTGGAAATGCCAATACAATTAAAAATCGGTAATGCTAGTATGTAACAAACCATCAATTTTATATTATAATGAAATGATAATTTAATTTTTATTTCAGATTCAATTAACTCAATTCCTGAGACCTAGGGTAACCAAAATAATATCCCTGAGACCCAAAGTCAGGTTTTTCGACAACCACTATCCGTGGTTCCACCATCCACAGATAAAGAGAGTAGGTTAATATTTTATTACTGTTACGCTTAAATGCCAAGATAAATCAATATTTGTATGAACTGCTTTAATTGCGAATGTAAGTTGTCTGGTAAATTTGTTTTGTAGAAAGGTTGACATAGCTACGTTTTGTGTATATATAATTATGAAATATTCTGTTTTTCAACCATTCATTTAGGGTGTTGAGATAGATGTTTAGAACATTACTGAGTTGTTCAAGGTTAGAGATATTTGATATCTGTAGGGTATTTAGGGATATGTTGAGTGTGGTAGTGAAATAGTTAATTGTTTTTGGTCCAATATGTTTTAGCATGATGGCTGAGCCATTATAATATTATAATGATATGTTTATGTTTATTATGATATGATATGTTATATGATATGTTTATTTTTATTTCAGATTTATATGCAACACAGACCAAATGGTCTGAGCCCGAAACTCAGTTTTTACTAAGCGAATACGCAAAGTATTTCAGTAATGTAGGGTCATTTAAAAAATTTAAAAACAAAAAGAATTGTGGAACGATTTGGCAAACATTGTGAATGCAAAGTTTAATATGTTTTACAGTTCAACACAAGTTAAAATACGTTATAAATGTGTATTCAAACGTGTAAAAAAGGTGGAGGAGAATAATAGAACCAGTGGCAAGAGTGCGCGTGTCAGTCGGAGATTGATGCTATAGTGTGGCTAAATGATTCCATAGTACCAGATTATGTGGCAACCCCCGGCCTACGACGAAAAACAAATATTAATACTGATGAACCCGCTTGTTCAAGATATTTAAGTCCAGTACAATCACCTTTATCAACAGGATCACAAGTATCCGATCAATCAGATGTACCACCACTGTCACCAGCATCACTAGCTTCAGCTGTATCACCATTACCACAGGGCAGTGTGAAAAAACGCAAATCAGAGCAGGCAAAATTATATGATAAGTACCTTCAACATAACGATAGACTATTTACTAAATAGGAAGAAAACAAAAAAAAAAGGGACGAAGAAAAAGAAAAAAAGAAAAATAATAGGTACTTAGCCAAACTTAGAGCAAAACGGGAACGGCACGATGAACGAGAGGCAACGAAACAACAGCGTCATTTAGAAAAAATGAACGCAAAGCATGCGTTTATTGAGCAGCTAAGAGAATTAAATAATTTACCATAAAAAAAATTTTTATTTCAATCTACTTAAATTTATACATGTAAATATTAATTAAAACCCCCACTATCCGTGGTAATGGTGATACAGCTGGTAGTGGTGATGCCGGTAAAAGTAGTGATACATTTGATAGTTCTGATATTGGTAATATAGTTCAGATTCGGCGTTTGCACTAACTCGTTATATTGAATCATTCAGCCCCGCTGTTATATCAATCTCTGATTGATACGCGCATTCTTCATGATAATTTTCTTCGATTTTTTGACTTGTTTGAATACACATTTGTGTTTCAACTTGTGTTGGACTATACGGTCTATTAAATTTTTTGCTGACCAGTATCAATAAACCAACAATCTGAAATAAGTTATATTTATTAATTATGAATATATAATTATATTTATGAATTTTGTTAATGAATTATTATATTATGTTATTTAGTTTTATTATATTATATTATTTTTTCTAGTTTAATTGAATTGAGTTTTTGTTATTCATGAATAAATCTGTGATTTATGTTTAAAAATTTGCTTTATAATTTGATTTACTTTCTAATGATATTGTCACGTTTTTCCAACCTTACTTCGAATTAGCCTTACTCCCAATTCGATAAACGAAGTTCCGAAATCACTTTCTGGGTTCGATCACTGACAGTGGCGTAAGTTGGTGGTGGCTGGGTCGTGCACTGCACAAGGGCCTATGGTCGACCTTGGGGCCCTTTGTTGAGATTAGTAAAAAATTTTTTTGGTATTTTTTATTTATTTGTGTAATAAGAAAATTATTTTTTCTCCGATAGACAGCAAATATAAATTTTGCAGACTTATTTCAGTCAGCAAAGTGGCACTTTTCCTGCCTGGGCAGCAAAGCAAGTACTTTGCTGCCTAGGCAGCAAAATAATTAGACTTCATAGAGATAAACAGATATTGCGATTAAAAAAAAATTTTTTTAATCGATTTTTTTTTTCATTTTAAAAATTTTGCTTTATTTTTAAAGTAATAATCATTAAATTACATATCATTGTAATTAATCGGAGAAAAAATTATATGTTCAACTCGGCAGCAAGGTAAATTGACTGCCTTGGCTGAATTCCTAGCCTCGCTCGCTCGGCTATGAACTATCAGCCGCGGCAGTCAATCTACTACTTTGCTGCCTAGTTAAACAAATAACTATACAATACATAGTTCAATATATTAGGAATGAAATAAAATATCACAGCACTGTCATGTATGCACAAGTTTTTAGTACTGCGAATAGAGAGAATAAAAGAGAGACAAAAAAGATAGCGGTAAACACATTTCAACATATGTTGCAGAACAATCAATTGTGGCGTGTGTAAAGTTTTAATGTTTTAAAAGTGAATACATTTGGTGTGTTATTATTATAAATATTAATTAATTAATTAATCAAACAAACATTTTATAGTCGAGATTTTATATAGAGATTCATCATTTGGTAAGTTTTAAAAGTTGAACATATAAAAAATTATGAGCAATATGCCAGTGCATATAATTGCAAGTAATTTGTAAATTGTTGTGGTGATGAATTTTGATATTGCATTTGTGTTAACTTGATTTGTTCCTTATTGTAGATTTGTTAATGTTGTCAATTGTACGTATGTTGCATTAGAAAATACTTATTGGAAATGGATAAAAAAAAGAAAAAAGTGGCGCATATAAGCGCAAACTGGCAAAAGAAAAAGTTGCTAGCCAAGAGAAATTGCCGAAACTCGACAAATTTTTCGTAACTGCTGGTTCAGTAAATAATCAAGAAAAATTTACAGATTCTACTGATAATGCAAATCAGGATTCTAACAGTAAAGCAGATGAAAACCTAGTTGCAGATCGTAGTGCACCAGAAACTGAATGTATTCCAACAGAAGAGTCTTCTCCAACAGAAAATACAGCACAGAAAGAATTGTCCATCGTATCAGATTATTACACTTTTGAAAATTTAATGAAAAATGACTTGAGCACCCAAGAAAAAAAAATCATTGTTGATATGGGTCCAGTTCAGCCTTCAGGACCTTTCCCAAGAGATCCTCTTCAAAACAACAGATGTTTTTCGGATTCTTTTTACACATCAGCTACCAAATATGGCAAAGTATGTCGGTTTTGGCTATGTTATTCGAGAACTTTGGATGTGGTTTTTTGTCAACCATGCTGGTTATTTGCACTACAAAAAGGAAACATGAGTACGGGTTTTAGGAACTGGCAACACCTTACACAGAAAATTTAACAACATAGTTTGTCAAGTAACCGTACAAATGCATGTGCTATTTATGATGCTTGGAAAAAAAGAAATACTATTGATAAGGACATGGAAAATAAAATTTCGAAAGAATCCTCTTTTTGGAAATTGGTCTTAGAACGTCTTTTTGATGTTATAATTACTTTGGCCAAAAACTCACTGGCGTTAAGAGGACACCGAGAAGATTTAAGTCAGGAAAATAATCATGGAAATTTCCTATCAATTGTCAAGCTCCTTGCGAGATATGACCATGTTCTGCGTCAAGTGTTAGAATTACCTAAAGGTACTGTAACGTCCGTTATATTCGCCTAAACAATAATAAAACCAATTCCTCTTCTTTTTCCAATTCAATAAAAATTTATTTTCATAATTTCAGTTCATTTTTACATTAATAATAATTTCAAATTTTCCAACGGTCAGTTCAACTTCGAATAACAATTATAAAAACAAACGAACGTACCCAATTTTATTTCAATTCTAACGAACAGATGTCGTTACTCAATTTTGTTTAATCTTTAGTATTACACGATGACATTAGAAGATGTCAAAGAAAAACACATTGATTTTAGTTATTCATTCCGTTTTTGTTCTCGAAAACAAATGGTTTTCAGTTTTTTTGAATTCCAATTTTAATTTGTAAAAGCTAAACATTTTAATGCTAAAGTTATTTTTGATTAATAATGTTATTGAGTTACCAGGGACTCATCAAAACCTGAACATTGTTTAAAATGTTAAAAACAACTCTTCTTTTAATTAGATCGAAAGGAAATAATTTTGTAATAAAAAAAAAATAAGTTTTATTCAAACATAAGAAAAAACAGAAATTTTAAATGAATAACTGGACAATTATTAAAATAACCAAAGGAAAAAAACCAAAAATTAATAAATGTCAACTAAGTTTTATCCAGGAACATGGAATAAAAAAATCCAGAAACATATTATATATGGTGAAGCAGATTTCTGATATAAAGCACATCATAATACCCATTAGTACACAACAAGAGAAAGGGAAAAGGAAATATTGTACGTCGAATTGAAATAGGAAGGAGGCAGATATATTGGGACACGGTAAGCTGATCAACAGACAACATCCTACTGACAAGTAAATTCATTTTTTTGTTTTTTTTATATGTGTAACTTATATTAACGATACATATATTCATATAAATCTATGTATGATATCATGAATGTTAAATTTGGACTATTCTCAGTGAAATCCTAAGAAATGGTAGGCTAATTTCTTTAGATATATGATAAGAGATTCCCGGATTTGAGTTCGTTTGTCTATAAGTAATTCTTTTTTTTTCACCCGGTGTGTTTAATGTGATATTGTTTTATATGTACAAAAAGTCCAAGCCGCAATAAAGTGGCAATTATAATAACTGGTTTTGAATCAGGGCACGACAATAAAGTAGCTTTGAAGCAGGGCCAATGCAATACGTGGGCCGAAACTAAGGAACCTTTTGGCGCGAGTTTCGCGTAAAATTGATATAAATAAAATAAACTGGGCGTTGGTCAAACCAGTTTCGATTTATCCGGTATTTGTGGTTATTGTCAACCAAGTTTTTTTATTATTTTTGGGCGCAAAAGTGTTTTATAAAAACTTTTGAGGTTACAAAAATAAAACCGGTTTAGTTGGTTTAACTTTAACCGGTTTAATGGAATTCTAAATTTTTGGGTGTGGTAGTAAACCAGTAGGGTCTGGTTTTTCTTAAATTTTTTTTGTTGTTTTGTTTTGGAAATAATTATCCACTGAGGTTAGACAGTTTTTTCATTGAAAATGTATATTATAAAATAAAAGGGACTTTAACGATTTTAGTTTTTTTTGATATTGATATTGTATTTTGGGAAAATTCTTTTTAGGTATTAGGTCGGTGTCAACGGTTGGGTTGATTTTGGAATTTGTTTCAATAGATGTGAAGAGAAATTGTATTCTGCTCTCGCATTAACCTTTTTAGTCTTTGAGTTCTTATGTAGAACCAGCGATAAAAATACCATTAATTGTTTTTCTAATTTATGGCAATTGCATGGGAAATCGCATAATATTTAAAATACAATATTTTAAAGATTAAATTCGGCTTCTAACATTTAATTTGTTTTGTTACAATAGTGTAGAATTTGCTCTTAACGAGTATTACACTGTTATTTGGATTAACACTATATTTATCAAAAATGCACACAATCAGGAATTTTGGCTCGTTTAGGAGCAAACGTCGTCCGGGGCCAGGAGAGCTGGGTCAGGCAGCGGTCAAGCCAGGGGTGAATGAGGTGCATGAAGTGATGCATGAGATTGTGAGTTTAGTTATGAATGTGGTGAATGAGATGGAGAAGGAAAAAAGGACTGCAGAAGTGAATGAGAAAAGGAATCAAATATATTTAGAATTGATAGATGACATAGCGAATGAGCAGTATGATGAATGGTTGGATGTAGTGATAAGTGAGATTGTAAATGAGAAAGTGAATGAGTTGGCGGATGGAGTGATGAATAAGGAGATAAATGAGTGGGCAGATGAGGTAGTGCATGGAGTGGAGGAAGTGAATGAGTGTGTGAATGAAGTGATGGATGCGCGAGAGAGATATCGATTGAGGAGGCTAGAAAGGGATAGGAAAAGGTGGAGGGAGAAAAAGAGTAGGAGGAAGTTACAGAAGGCGGCGTGGTTGGAAGAGGAGGTGGAGTTCTCTTCAGTCATGCACGCTTATGCGGAGACATTGGCTGAGGAGAGCGCCATCTTCGAGTCCAACCACAGGGAAGAGAACCCTCGACGGTGGTTGGGACCGCAAGTGGCCCCGGGAAATTGTGTGCATATTTGAGATGTTTTTTTTTTGTATTTGAAGAAAAAACCGATTTGGGTCCACATTTTTTTTTATGAATTTTTTTTTGGTGGTACTATAGTAGTTTTAGGTGTAAATAGTTGTATATAGTAGGTTAATTGTTGGTTATAGGCAGAGTTGGTTTGTTTTAAACACTTCTGTTTTAAACACTGTTTAAAACAGTGTTTAAAACAAATTGTTTTTTTAAAAAAAAACAATGTTTTAAACAAAAATTGTTTTTTTTTTAAATTGCAATGTTGCTTATTTGCTATCCAATAGAACTGTTGTACGCTGTCGTGTTTTACCGTTTTTAATACATTTGACCACCTTAAAGCACCTTTTGGTACCTTAAGGGTCATTAACATTTTTAAAAATTATAAAAGCTTTCATGTGTTTTTTTTTGTTAATAAAATGCGTTCTAACTTCTAAGGTGTTGATGAACGCAAATCTTTGTTGTTTTGTTTTTTTTTAAAGGAATAACTAAACAATAAATTCTGTCACAAATATGACATAACCCAATATTGCATGATAGGATACAGAAAATAAAAATAAAATAAAAGATAAAAAGAAAATGTCTTTTAAAAACTTGCGGTTTCAAAATTAAAAGGGGGTTTCCAATAATCGAGGTACTGGTATATTCCTTGCTCATGTGACGCACTGTCTTCTTCAATTATTAAAACCCACACATAGTAATATGAAGCTATATGAACGCTCGATTCTTCGAGTAAGCAATAACGTGCCACTACCAAGGAAAACTTCATAGATAAAATTTAGGGTTGACTAGGCAGTAATATCTCACTACTTTTGCCTGTGGTATGTGCTATCTCACGTTAACTCGTATTTCAATACTAGCCAAACTATTAGTACAAATGTGTTGAAGGATCTGTTATTCGATTCCTGACAGACGTTCGATGTAGGAGCAATTGCAATTTGTTTAATTGCTAAATAAAAAGTGGTAAATATGTGCTATTCCTGAGGATCAAAGGGAACATCACAATTTTGAAAAGGAAATTTAAGATTCGGTACGAGATGAAATTTGTAAAATTAGGTTACGTAGTTCATATATCATTGATATATTAACATTTTTTATCAGATACTAAACATAGGCTTGATAAAATAGGCTGAGGAACTTTATCAAATTTTAAAACCAGTCGCAAATGCTTTGAACAAATGAACTCAGCCTTAGCGAATAAGATCAAATTTGGAAGCAGTTACGACATGATTTAGATTTTATTTTTGGCCATCAATTGTGATGCAAAAAACAATCAAACACGCATATTCAGCATCTTTGACACCGTTACATTACGTTATATTTTAAATTTAAATAAAATTATATTACCTTCAAAATTCAAATTCAAAATCTTGTTTGAATTTTTTGTTGAAGTTATACTGTTGCATTTCTTATTCTTATAATAAGCAATCTGTGATTTACAATAGCCAGAAATTCAATTTCTTTATTTAATCAAATTGTTTACCTGTTTTCCATCAGGACTCGCAATACGTAGGTCGCAGAGTTCTTATCATAATTCAAATTTCTGAAGTTTACATTAGCCAATTAAGACAACTATGCCATTAGATTGAGGAGTAAACTATTCTTAGGCATTTTGGGACCACTATTTGAGTAGCTACTGAGAATATTCAAGAATTCTCGAGAATCTTAAACGTGAGAGAATCTTAAATCTCGAGAATCTTTCCGAATATATCGAGAATTTTCATAGAATCTTGAGAACATTTGGACGGGCAGACTATCTTCAGATAATCTAGAGAATCATGGGAATCTTGAAAATCTTTAGAGAACCTTTATTCATCTGAGAATATTTAGGACACCTATTTTTTTTAGAGTTTATTCACTTCACTCCAATTACATATTTTCATTTAAAACCAAAACAAACGAATCTTCGTAGTATAAAACATATTTAAAACAAAAAAAACACAAAAAAAACAAAAAAACACAAAAAAAACAAAAAAAAACACAAAAAAAACAAAAAAAACTGTTTTAAACAATAAAAAACGCGTGTTAAACAAAAAAAAACAGTTTTTTTGTTTTTTTTAAAAAAAACAGTGTTTTTAACCAACGCTGGTTATAGGATACATATTTGTACATATTTTTGTATATAGGTAGCGGTTGTAGTGGTCTGAGTAGGATATTATGTTACAATATCGAAGTATTTTATCTCTTGGTGAGATGAAATTGAGAAACCAAACCGATGAAACGATTTAGCCATTTGAACTTTTTGTGTGTAGCAAATAATTAGATCTCGAATCTGATGCTCGTTTTAACGATGCATATTGGCCTGCGTGTAATACATACATGATTTTAATTTCTTTACCACTAAAGGTTATAATTGGTGAAAATCTTGTTTTGGTTGTGGTAGATTCGAACTATTTTTAATTTCGATGAAAATATTGTACATTCCACTACAGTTGAGTGTTTGTAGATGTAAATTAAAAAAGTTAGAATTAATTGAATGTTTTTTTTTGGGTTGTTAATTTTTTTTTTGTTGTATAATTAATAATATGATTACAAGTGTGTAATAATTAAATCTTTTCCCAGCGGTAGGCCTAACAAGCCATCCATGGGGCTTATCCCCTTAACATAATTATGTTCTTAGATCGCCTCTGTCCATTATGGATATGCGATCGAAGTTCATTGGTTTCTTCTCTTCGTTTCAGAAGGAGTTTTCTGGTGATAAGCTGGTGACTATGCTGGTCTGTACTTAAGTGCAAACCAGTAGTACCATTCCCTGCACAGAAGCTTCTTTAACGAAATGAAGAGGAGAACCAATTTATTTTTTTTATCAGGATCGAGGCTTCACCTCACACAACTTCAAAATTTTTTCCACTTTTACATTTAGCTTGCAATAGACAATTTTCATGGAGTTTGGGATTTGAAGTCTGGTGTTCGAGAGCTTTCTTCGACTTTGGCATTAGTTTAATGATAATTAGAACAACCGCAGCTGGGTCAGTAGAAATGGGCCTAGGGTCTAATCGTGACAGTTGCGATTGTTTTTGTTAGGTTGGGGAGATACTGTTCTGTAGAATCTGGTCGTTAGAATAAGGAGATAAATGAGTGGGCAGATGAGGTAGTGCATGGAGTGGAGGAAGTGAATGAGTGTGTGAATGAAGTGATGGATGCGCGAGAGAGATATCGATTGAGGAGGCTAGAAAGGGATAGGAAAAGGTGGAGGGAGAAAAAGAGTAGGAGGAAGTTACAGAAGGCGGCGTGGTTGGAAGAGGAGGTGGAGTTCTCTTCAGTCATGCACGCTTATGCGGAGACATTGGCTGAGGAGAGCGCCATCTTCGAGTCCAACCACAGGGAAGAGAACCCTCGACGGTGGTTGGGACCGCAAGTGGCCCCGGGAAATTGTGTGCATATTTGAGATGTTTTTTTTTTGTATTTGAAGAAAAAACCGATTTGGGTCCACATTTTTTTTTATGAATTTTTTTTTGGTGGTACTATAGTAGTTTTAGGTGTAAATAGTTGTATATAGTAGGTTAATTGTTGGTTATAGGCAGAGTTGGTTTGTTTTAAACACTTCTGTTTTAAACACTGTTTAAAACAGTGTTTAAAACAAATTGTTTTTTTTAAAAAAAACAATGTTTTAAACAAAAATTGTTTTTTTTTTAAATTGCAATGTTGCTTATTTGCTATCCAATAGAACTGTTGTACGCTGTCGTGTTTTACCGTTTTTAATACATTTGACCACCTTAAAGCACCTTTTGGTACCTTAAGGGTCATTAACATTTTTAAAAATTATAAAAGCTTTCATGTGTTTTTTTTTGTTAATAAAATGCGTTCTAACTTCTAAGGTGTTGATGAACGCAAATCTTTGTTGTTTTGTTTTTTTTTAAAGGAATAACTAAACAATAAATTCTGTCACAAATATGACATAACCCAATATTGCATGATAGGATACAGAAAATAAAAATAAAATAAAAGATAAAAAGAAAATGTCTTTTAAAAACTTGCGGTTTCAAAATTAAAAGGGGGTTTCCAATAATCGAGGTACTGGTATATTCCTTGCTCATGTGACGCACTGTCTTCTTCAATTATTAAAACCCACACATAGTAATATGAAGCTATATGAACGCTCGATTCTTCGAGTAAGCAATAACGTGCCACTACCAAGGAAAACTTCATAGATAAAATTTAGGGTTGACTAGGCAGTAATATCTCACTACTTTTGCCTGTGGTATGTGCTATCTCACGTTAACTCGTATTTCAATACTAGCCAAACTATTAGTACAAATGTGTTGAAGGATCTGTTATTCGATTCCTGACAGACGTTCGATGTAGGAGCAATTGCAATTTGTTTAATTGCTAAATAAAAAGTGGTAAATATGTGCTATTCCTGAGGATCAAAGGGAACATCACAATTTTGAAAAGGAAATTTAAGATTCGGTACGAGATGAAATTTGTAAAATTAGGTTACGTAGTTCATATATCATTGATATATTAACATTTTTTATCAGATACTAAACATAGGCTTGATAAAATAGACTGAGGAACTTTATCAAATTTTAAAACCAGTCGCAAATGCTTTGAACAAATGAACTCAGCCTTAGCGAATAAGATCAAATTTGGAAGCAGTTACGACATGATTTAGATTTTATTTTTGGCCATCAATTGTGATGCAAAAAACAATCAAACACGCATATTCAGCATCTTTGACACCGTTACATTACGTTATATTTTAAATTTAAATAAAATTATATTACCTTCAAAATTCAAATTCAAAATCTTGTTTGAATTTTTTGTTGAAGTTATACTGTTGCATTTCTTATTCTTATAATAAGCAATCTGTGATTTACAATAGCCAGAAATTCAATTTCTTTATTTAATCAAATTGTTTACCTGTTTTCCATCAGGACTCGCAATACGTAGGTCGCAGAGTTCTTATCATAATTCAAATTTCTGAAGTTTACATTAGCCAATTAAGACAACTATGCCATTAGATTGAGGAGTAAACTATTCTTAGGCATTTTGGGACCACTATTTGAGTAGCTACTGAGAATATTCAAGAATTCTCGAGAATCTTAAACGTGAGAGAATCTTAAATCTCGAGAATCTTTCCGAATATATCGAGAATTTTCATAGAATCTTGAGAACATTTGGACGGGCAGACTATCTTCAGATAATCTAGAGAATCATGGGAATCTTGAAAATCTTTAGAGAACCTTTATTCATCTGAGAATATTTAGGACACCTATTTTTTTTAGAGTTTATTCACTTCACTCCAATTACATATTTTCATTTAAAACCAAAACAAACGAATCTTCGTAGTATAAAACATATTTAAAACAAAAAAAACACAAAAAAAACAAAAAAACACAAAAAAACAAAAAAAAAACACAAAAAAAACAAAAAAAACTGTTTTAAACAATAAAAAACGCGTTTTAAACAAAAAAAAACAGTTTTTTTGTTTTTTTTAAAAAAAACAGTGTTTTTAACCAACGCTGGTTATAGGATACATATTTGTACATATTTTTGTATATAGGTAGCGGTTGTAGTGGTCTGAGTAGGATATTATGTTACAATATCGAAGTATTTTATCTCTTGGTGAGATGAAATTGAGAAACCAAACCGATGAAACGATTTAGCCATTTGAACTTTTTGTGTGTAGCAAATAATTAGATCTCGAATCTGATGCTCGTTTTAACGATGCATATTGGCCTGCGTGTAATACATACATGATTTTAATTTCTTTACCACTAAAGGTTATAATTGGTGAAAATCTTGTTTTGGTTGTGGTAGATTCGAACTATTTTTAATTTCGATGAAAATATTGTACATTCCACTACAGTTGAGTGTTTGTAGATGTAAATTAAAAAAGTTAGAATTAATTGAATGTTTTTTTTTGGGTTGTTAATTTTTTTTTGTTGTATAATTAATAATATGATTACAAGTGTGTAATAATTAAATCTTTTCCCAGCGGTAGGCCTAACAAGCCATCCATGGGGCTTATCCCCTTAACATAATTATGTTCTTAGATCGCCTCTGTCCATTATGGATATGCGATCGAAGTTCATTGGTTTCTTCTCTTCGTTTCAGAAGGAGTTTTCTGGTGATAAGGGGGTGACTATGCTGGTCTGTACTTAAGTGCAAACCAGTAGTACCATTCCCTGCACAGAAGCTTCTTTAACGAAATGAAGAGGAGAACCAATTTATTTTTTTTATCAGGATCGAGGCTTCACCTCACACAACTTCAAAATTTTTTCCACTTTTACATTTAGCTTGCAATAGACAATTTTCATGGAGTTTGGGATTTGAAGTCTGGTGTTCGAGAGCTTTCTTCGACTTTGGCATTAGTTTAATGATAATTTATTTTTAGGTAGAACAACCGCAGCTGGGTCAGTAGAAATGGGCCTAGGGTCTAATCGTGACAGTTGCGATTGTTTTTGTTAGGTTGGGGAGATACTGTTCTGTAGAATCTGGTCGTTAGGGGCTTTTCTAGTCGGTTCTCACATGCATTGTTGGAGTGGGCTCGCGAACGCGATAATTCAAATACTAAATAAAATGGATATTGTAACCATACTTACTTTTATATTGTCTCCAGACGAATCTTGATTTTGGGAATCTCTTATCTATATATTAAATAAAAAAATAAATTAAATCAAAACAATAAATTTTTGAGAATAAATAAATAAAAATTTTTATTAAATAAATTAAATTTAGGAATCAATAATTTTTAAGTAAATACATAATTTTTTTAAATAAGCGAGTACTTCAAGATTTAAATAAATATTTTTTATTTTTTTAAAAAAATAAATAGATATTTTGAAGGTAAGACGGTGCATCCAATAAATAAGCATTTTCTTTTAAAATATTTTTATTTTTAAATTTAAATAAATAAATATTTTCCCCTAGGGGTGCTATCGTCAATAAATAATTTTAGGTACTTATCATTCTGAATTTCAGCATATCTGAAATTTAATAAATAAATTATATTTTACATATACAATATTTTAGGAATTTTTGTGAAAGGTAAAGCAACATTGAGAACAACCATAAGTTCGTTCGTTCTTTTAGTAAATTTGGTTTTTACAATATTTTTTGGGGTTTTTTTTGAATTGGGCGTTCGTTGTTTTTTTCCGTTTCTGCGTTTTTCATTTTTTTTCCATCGTACTAACTACATTTTTTTTGGGGAATTGGTTTTTACATTGTTGTCGTTTGCGAGTTAATAATTTTACGGGTTTTACCATCAAAATGTCAAACCAAATAGACGTTGACCATCCGTTCTATGGTCTGGAACCCAGCGAACTGCTGGTCGAATGTTTGGTTCGGGGTGTGAACTTCGGGGGGGCCGATTGGGCAGAGGAACTGCGAAACCATGGAGATCATGGGTCAGTTCCAATAACAGTGTCTCATGCGAGAGATTTGATAGAGGAATCTCAAATGGTGGTGCAGGCAGCACAACTTATTTTAAATCAAGTACGACGACTTCAGTCACCGATTGATCAGACCCTCTTGGATGGTTTGGCGAATCGAGTGTTACAATATACGGGTAGGATGAATAGGTTGGGTCCTCGCAATGACTTGCAAGAAGCCCGCACCTACGCTATCTCACAATTGTCACGCGCTTGGAGTATAATAGGATCATTATCAACACGTCCAATTATGCAGAGTAAACCAGGAGTATCATCTGCTCCATCTGCTTCACCTGCTTTTCAACCAGATGAGAGATCCACACCGATCCCAGTACGGCCAATATCGGAAACAATACATGGTCTGAATCGTCCAAACCAGCAACAACAGAGACGGTCAGATCAGTTACCACCGGCTTATTTCCAGCAATCGGGTTTGAGAGCTGAGGACTTTGCAATACCACAGTTGGGTCCATCACTCCCATCTGAACACACACACAATAATCCAGCATTGGTACAACCACAATTAAATTATCCATCAGTACCACAGGTACAACTACCACCAATATATCCACCAGCTCCACTAACAGCACCACCACCATACAACCAACCTCCTCAGGTATGGCGTGACGCGGCTCCAGCGTTAGCACCAGTGGAGTACCGAGGGGTTCGTGGGAACAATTTGAGTCGTTATGACTCAAATTGGGTTCCAACCTTCACAGGGGATGGTCACTCTCCTGATGTTCATGAGTTTATTCATAGAGTGGAGGCGGCTGCCAGAAGAGACCGTGTGTCATGGGACGACCTTAGGTCTATCATACCACGGTATCTGAAAGCAGCGGCCGACAGATACTATTTGAATTTAACTCATGAATATGAGGTGGTGACTTACCCAGTGCTAAGGGAGGGACTCCTACAAACCTTCGGTACGCTCACTGATGATAAGGCGATCTTGCGCGTTCTTCTGAACCGCAAACAAAAGTCAAAGGAGAGCGTGTATGAGTACCTAGTGGATATTGGTTCGTTGAACCGTCGCTTAGCACGTCCATTTGCTGATCGTGAAATGCTAGAGATTGCTCGGGAGGGACTGAGTGTGGAGCTCAAAAACGCTACTCTAGCTGCTACAATACATTCAATTGATGAACTTCGGACTCTATGTCAGAAGTTTGAACGTTTGTGGTCCACACCAGTTCCGACCAGAACATCAAACTTAAGAATTAGCGAGCTACAGCAAGTGGATGATTATGAGGTGGATGCTGAACCAGAACAACATGGATATATTGAAGCGATGGAGTCAGCACCGAGACGGATATTGCAGCGACCTGGCATAACATCGGATAACATTCAACCTGGTCCATCAATATCCAGACAACCAATAGTATGTTTTAGATGTGGAGTAAATGGTCATCGAGCTCCTGAGTGCTCTAAGAATCGGATAAAATTATATTGCTGGAAATGTAATAAACCGGATGTAATTTATGCAAATTGTTCATATTGTCACCCGTCGGTAAACTACCGTCCGAGAGTACATGCTTCGGGGATGGTACCCTCGGTTCAACATCCAATGAGCCCGAAGAAATCGACGAGAGATGTAGGAACGCAAGACGATCTTCCACTACTCAAGAAACCCGAATAAAATCATCGAATACATTTAATTTCCCATCATTACATCGAACGTATTTTAGACGTCTGGAACGTAGCATCAGATATTGGAGGATGAGGAAATTATTTCGTAAAGCTTGTATTTCATCTATCCTTTCAGAAACAAAGGATCCTCGGCCGCGATTGACAATTAGGATTTTGGAAAAACATATTTCAGGACTATTGGATAGTGGAGCGTCAATCACAATACTTGGAAGAAATTCCTTGGAATTATTGGAATCATCAGGTACAACCTACCGTAAATACACTTCGTGTATTCGTACGGCAGATGGTACTGCAACTAAAATTTTAGGTTACATTGAAATTCCAATAACTGTGAATGGCTCCACTAAACCAATGCGGTTCCATATAGTCCCTGGATTACGAGAAGAGCTCTACCTGGGCATAGATTTCTGGGAGAAATTCGGTATTGTTCCTTCTTTCGTTAGCAAACTGACTCGTACAGAGCCAATAACTTTAAATACACACAACCTCACCACTGATCAGCAACATGAACTGGATATGATCAAGGATTCTTTCCCGTCATTTGAAGTGTCTGGGCTCGGAAAGACTTCTTTGGTTGAACATGTCATCGATGTTGGTGATAGTGCACCTGTTAAACAGAGGCACTATCCCACATCGCCGGCTGTTCAACTAAAGGTTTATGCCAATTCGACCGAATGCTTCAAATGGGCGTGATCGAAGAGTCTAACAGTTCTTGGTGCTCGCCAGTGGTTTTGGTACAAAAAGAATCTGGTAAAAACAGATTATGTATTGATAGCCGTCGTGTCAATTCACTAACTAAAAAGGACGCTTACCCACTTCCCTTGATTGATGGCTTATTAGGTCGTCTAAATAGCACAAAGTACATTTCCAGTATTGATCTCAAAGATGCTTTCTGGCAGATTCCTCTGGCAGAAGCATCTAGAGACAATACAGCCTTCACAGTGCCTGGTCGTCCATTGTATCAATTCCGGGTTATGCCCTTTGGATTGTGCAATGCTCCCCAGACAATGTGTCGGCTAATGCACAAAGTGATACCACATCAATATCACGAAAATGTCTTTGTTTATTTAGATGATCTATTGGTAGTCTCTTCCACGTTCCAGGAACATATGGAATTGCTGTCCAAAGTCTCTTCATTGTTAAGAGCGGCTGGGTTAACCATAAACCTCAAGAAAAGTAAATTTGTTCTGAGAGAGGTGAAATACTTGGGATTTTTGGTTGGTGAAGATGGTCTTCGAACAGACCCTGACAAGGTAAGAGCAGTAGCAGAGTATCCAGCTCCATCAACAGTGAAACAAATGCGGAGATTATTAGGAATGGCTGGTTGGTACCAACGTTTCATACCAAACTATGCAAGCGTGGTATCACCAATTACAGATTTATTAAAGAAAAGTTCTGGGAAATTGAAATGGACATTGGAAGCGCAAGCTGCTTTCGAAAATTTAAAACGATTGCTGACTACAGCACCAGTATTGATAAACCCTGACTATAATAAAGAGTTCTTTATTAGATGCGATGCAAGTCTGACAGCGGTAGGTAGTGTGTTGTACCAGGTTGATACTGACGGACAAGAGTGTCCGATAGCCTTCATGTCGAAGAAACTATATAGAGCTCAAAGGAATTATTCGGTTTCTGAGCTGGAATGTCTTGCGGCAATTCTGAGTGTGAAGAAATTCAGGGACTATGTTGAAGGTCACCGATTTATAATTGTGACTGATCACTCAAGTCTGAAGTGGCTTATGTCACAGAAAGACTTGAGTGGTCGTCTAGCTAGGTGGAGCCTAAAACTCCAACATATGGATTTTACCATTGTCCACCAAAAAGGTACCCAAAATATAGTCCCTGATGCTCTATCTCGTCTTTATGACGATACACACGAGGAATTGACGGAAGCATTAACACATCATATTAACGACATTAAAATCGACAATGAAGGTTATCGGCACAACGAATATACGGATATGATAGCTAAAGTTCAATCATCACCAAAGGACTTTCCTTCAGTTAAAGTCGTGGATGATAAGCTATACATACGTATTGAGCCAAGACCTGATGCAATACCCAACGATGTTCCTGTGTGGAAACTCTGGGTACCAAAACCGATGACTTCCAACATGATTCAGAAACATCATGATGATAGTACTGCTGCTCATGGAGGTGTTAAAAAGACTTTAGAATTACTTCGACGTCTTTATTATTGGCCGGGCATGGCGTCACAGGTATACAACTATGTTGTGTCCTGCGACACATGTAAACAAACAAAAGCCACGAATCAGATATTGCGTCCTCCGATGCAATATCAATTCGAAACAGCACGTCCATGGCAGAGAGTCTATATAGATTTTTTGGGGCCGTACCCTCGTTCTACACTTGGGAATACGGTGTTATTGATAGTTCTGGATCATGCTACGAAGTTTGTACTACTGAAACCACTTAGAAACTTCACCGAAGGTGAATGCTTTTCTAAGGAATGAAGTGTTTCTTACATATGGGGTACCAGAGTTTCTACACAGTGACAATGGCAAGCAGTTCACTAGTAGGAACTTTCAAAGTCTTTTGTCAGATTTCGGCATTAAACACATTAGGACCGGTGTCTATAGTCCTCAAAGCAACGCGTCAGAGCGGGTCAATAGGTCAGTTCTAGCAGCAATCCGAGCGTTCATAAAAGGTCAACATACCAAGTGGGACTCACAAATTGGTGAAATCGCATATGCACTGCGGGCTGCAGTACATTCAGCTACCAAGTACTCACCGTACTATCTATTATTTGGTCAACATCCAATCTCGGATGGACATACTTACCAATTGTTGAGATCACTACACCAGCTTGGTGAAGATGCTGGTGAGGAAATAGAACGCTCTGATCATTTGACTCTGCTCAGGAACCGGGTTCAACAAAATTTAAAAGCAGCCTTCAAAAAGTCGCAACATCAGTACAACCTGCGATCTAAACTACGGACTTTTCAACCACAACAACGTGTGTTTGTACGGCAACATCATTTGAGTGACGCTACAAAAAAATTCTCGGCAAAATTGGCTCCAAAGTTCTTACCTGCAATGATTAAGACTAAGATTGGAAATGTACTCTACGAGTGCACAGATATGAGCGGTAAGAATCTTGGAGTCCATCACGCGAAAGACATCAGGGAATGATGTCTTTTCGTTAGGTAGGGTAGTTCCTCTGTCTGGTTGTCCTCGCTGTGGTTCACATCTTCAGTGTCATATTTTACTGGTTGTATCGAGGGTTCAATGGTGCTGACGTTAGATGGATGGATGATCGATTTCGGTACTCACTGATAGTTCCTAGGAACTTCATGAGTATTGAAATTGATCATCGACCCTGGCGTTGGTCACCATTGATAACTCGATCCCAGATACAGATTAGTTGTGGGAAGTAGTTCGATGGTTTTTGACGTAGAGGGGGTGACGACGTTTTTGTGATTTCAAGGGTAAATATCTTGATTTTTACCTTGAATTCATGGTGTAACGTCCGTTATATTCACCTAAACAATAATAAAACCAATTCCTCTTCTTTTTCCAATTCAATAAAAATTTATTTCCATAATTTCAGTTCATTTTTACATTAATAATAATTTCAAATTTTCCAACGGTCAGTTCAACTTCGAATAACAATTATAAAAACAAACGAACGTACCCAATTTTATTTCAATTCTAACGAACAGATGTCGTTACTCAATTTTGTTTAATCTTTAGTATTACACGATGACATTAGAAGATGTCAAAGAAAAACACATTGATTTTAGTTATTCATTCCGTTTTTGTTCTCGAAAACAAATGGTTTTCAGTTTTTTTGAATTCCAATTTTAATTTGTAAAAGCTAAACATTTTAATGCTAAAGTTATTTTTGATTAATAATGTTATTGAGTTACCAGGGACTCATCAAAACCTGAACAGTGTTTAAAATGTTAAAAACAACTCTTCTTTTAATTAGATCGAAAGGAAATAATTTTGTAATAAAAAAAAAATAAGTTTTATTCAAACATAAGAAAAAACAGAAATTTTAAATGAATAACTGGACAATTATTAAAATAACCAAAGGAAAAAAACCAAAAATTAATAAATGTCAACTAAGTTTTATCCAGGAACATGGAATAAAAAAATCCAGAAACATATTATATATAGTAAAGCAGATTTCTGATATAAAGCACATCATAATACCCATTAGTACACAACAAGAGAAAGGGAAAAGGAAATATTGTACGTCGAATTGAAATAGGAAGGAGGCAGATATATTGGGACACGGTAAGCTGATCAACAGACAACATCCTACTGACAAGTAAATTCATTTTTTTGTTTTTTTTATATGTGTAACTTATATTAACGATACATATATTCATATAAATCTATGTATGATATCATGAATGTTAAATTTGGACTATTCTCAGTGAAATCCTAAGAAATGGTAGGCTAATTTCTTTAGATATATGATAAGAGATTCCCGGATTTGAGTTCGTTTGTCTATAAGTAATTCTTTTTTTTTCACCCGGTGTGTTTAATGTGATATTGTTTTATATGTACAAAAAGTCCAAGCCGCAATAAAGTGGCAATTATAATAACTGGCTTTGAATCAGGGCACGACAATAAAGTAGCTTTGAAGCAGGGCCAATGCAATAGTACATATTTTCAGTTTTAAATTTGTTCTTTTAACTTGTACTTATGAAATGAATATTCTAGAGTCAACCAAATATTTAAGTGCAGCCATTCAAAATGAGATAATCGAATGCATAGGCACCGAACTGGAACATAATTTACTGAAGCAAATAAAATCGTCGCCGTTTTTTTCAGTGGTTCTGGAAACAACCCAAGATATTTCAAAGGTAGATCAATTAAGTGTAGTTATCAGATTCGCAACGATAGCCCGATCCGAAAATGGACAACCTATCAAATTTGATGTAAAAGAAGTGTTTTTAGGCTTTTATGAAGCAACTGAACATTGTGCAGAAGATTTAGTTAACCAAGTGACGAAGCTCTTTTCAAAAAAACATCTTGATTTAAAAAACTGTGTTGGTCAAGGTTATGACGGGGCCAATGTAATGAGTGGAGTTTACAACGGCGTCCAAAAAAAAAATCAAAGACATACAACCAAATGCCGAGTATGTCCATTGCGCTAGCCATAACTTAAATTTGGTAATTAACGATGCTGTACGCGGTTGTATAGACACACAAAATTTTTTTGCTATTGTTCAAGAATTATATTGTTTTTTCGGAAATAGTATCAAACGTTGGGATCTTTTAGCAAAATTCACTGGTGAATCTGAAGTGACTCTAAAAAAATTAAATCCCACGAGATGGTCAAGTAGAATTTCCGCGATATCTGCAATTAAAATTCGATTTTTCGACATATTAAAAGCACTATCAGAAATAACATTAAAAAGTACAAACAAAGATGAACGTAATGAAGCAAAAATGTTGGAAAAAAAGATTTTAAATTTTGAATTTATCCTTCTAGCCGAATTTTTTATTATTATTTTGAATGACATAAATTTAGTTTCAAAAACTTTACAACATATTGACATTGATTTGGATAAAGCTATACAGAGCATTAAAAAGTGCCAATGAAAAATTAAATACATACAGAACGGATTTCGTTTCTTTGAAGGCAAATGAAGGCAATAAATATGTGTAACAAATATGGCATCAATCCCAATCAAAAGACAGAAAAGTTAAAAAGTTCGTTGATGAATTATCTGAAGACCATAGTTTTACTAACTATGAAGAGTTTTTTAAAATTAACTTTTTTAATATTATACTTGATATACTTACTACTCAATTGAGTAAACGTTTTGAAGGTATGAATTCAATTTGTGGTATATTTGATATATTTAATCCAAAAGTTTTACTTCAAATTAACGAATCAGATTTAATACAGAAATATGATAACTTTCAGCGAAAATATGTTGCAATAATAGACCGAAACTTCACTCATCAGTTCCTTAGTATGTACAATCTTGTTTTGCCGGAAATAACAGTTGAGCATAAAATGCATCAATTTTTTCAAAAAATAATAACAAATTTTAGCGCAATTGAATGATTCCAGCATTAGCTGATGGATTAAGGTGTTACCTTATTGTATTTTTGATTATATTATTAAGTGCTTTGATTGTAAAATAAAGTTAATTGTGAAAAAGAAAATAAATTTTTGGCTAAATAACTTGATTTCTTACTGTTACCGGGCCAGGGCTAAGAGACGAAGGGGCATTGTGGACGGCATCAGACTCAGAGGTGTGGCTGGACTGGTATTCGTACCGGATTCATGAGGGTGGCTGTACAAGAGTTGCACCGTTACTGTCGAGCAACTCACATATTTTACCGTTCTAAATGATAAAATGATTAGTATTATTAATACTTGCAAGTTCAACTTTATAAATCGGCAGCGGTAATAACCCAAGCATTATCTTTTGGCGCTGAGGACATGATAGAAATGCTGACGGATCGGCCTAACTTACTACCTACAGAAAAATCTGTCGCCAAAAGAAGTTTTCACTTAAAAAAAAGTAAGTTTTAGTGAATTCTTTTCTACCTGTTACCGAACAAGAATTAACGAAATTTGTATTCTTTTGAAAAAAAAGCAAAACAAAAACAAATTTCTATTATTCGGTCCGAGTCGGAACTTGTACCGAACAAGTATAAGTATAGAAAATAATTCAATATTCCTTTGTAGGACCTTAGGTTTTACACTCCTGTAAAGCATATTTTGTGTGTGTGGTAAACAAATGAAAACAAATGTAATTGTTCCAGCTGATTATAAAAATTAAAAATAACATTATAATTTTTCTCTTTAAAAAAGTATTACTAATGAGATCTTGTGTTAACGTTGTCTGAACAACACAAATTAATTTTGGTAATTATAAATAAATTTAAAACAATTATTGTGAAAATAAAAGTTATTCTTTTTCAATATAAAATTCTGTGTCAGAGTTTTTCTTGAGTATCACATCAGTGATTTAATAAATATAGTTTTTGTGAGTTAACTATAAAACTATACCTTTTCAGTAGAATTAGGATACATTCTTAGTTTTGTCGCAGTTGTGAAAGGTTGTTCTGTGGCGAACTAGCTTTAATTTAATTTGAAATTTAAAGTGTTGTTTGCGACTAGCTTTAATAAATTTTGTAAGATGGTAGATTATTACGCCTAGTCAAGAAATTGACAGATTTTTTTATTAAAAAAAAGTAACACATTGAAAATTTCTAAATGTAATATTTTCATTTTTTATGCTGAATATATACTACCTTAAAGTTCTCTGAAGATTTTCTATTCTTAATTCTACTATAAGGAAATTATTGTTTATATAATAAGCACTACTGTACCATTTAATAAATTATACTGATTGGTGGAAATTAAATTGGGAATTATATTGGTGTATTTTTCGGAATTGAATTGAAATTGGAATTGTAAGTAATTGAATCAAAAACAAAGAAAGAGCGAGTACGGAAATTGATATCATCATAAAGTAAATAAACTTCACCAAATTACATAACTACGAGATATTATTTTAATCTACACATTATTACGTAATACCATACAACTACAGCCATAGTTCTAATTAACAATTAGATTGATATTAAGTATTTTAATTTAGTAAAATTTGAGTTTTTTTGAAAATAATTATGTCTGCGTTGAAAAATTTAAACAGTAGTGAAGGAAAACGTTACGCACTAGTACAATTTCTAAAGACTAAAAGCAAGCAATTTGAAATTGATCTTGTTCCGAGTTCATGGGTTTTTTCAGAAGAAGAACAAGATTTTTGTTATTTTCCTAGCAATAAGGAATATGCAAATGTAGAAAAGTGGTTGGTTGACCTCAAAGCTTACGAAAGTTCGTGGAAAAGTTATCCGGTGAAAGTTATCTCACATGGAGGGAAATCAAAGTTGCTTCAAAGTAGAAAATCAACTTTTTAGTATAATTATATTTTTTGATTGGTAATTTGATAAATAAAAAATATTTAGAATATTCGCAATGAAATGTTTCTCATCAATACCGATAACGAGGATGTTATTGATATTGATAATATTCAGAGTTCATGTTCAAAGATTGAATATTTGAAAGGAAAAGGAAAGGAAAGGAAAGTGTTTCATTGTAAATAATATAAAATTGTAAATAATATAAAATACATTGCTTTCGTAATTTTTATTTTCATTGCAGTATTTTTTTCTATGCTGAATTATCTTTTTATTAATATATGATTTGAATTATTTTCTTTAATAGTTACTTTAAAGCAAGGAAAAAGAAGATTAAAAAAAGTATTCACAAGAAATAATGTCGAATCCACAGATTATGAAAGTAGTCAAAAATCGGACAATACAACTACATTATCAAAAAAATCTTTAGAACCAGAATTAAGTGGAGTACCAGCGATGTCACAAGGTTTGCGGTTTTGTCACCTACAATGAAATTTGTTTTCTACTTTATGTTATTTATTTGCTCTTCAGAAAAGAAGGCAGTGTAGTGTGGTCGATCAGTTTTTTCTTTCTTTTAATATAATGCATTTATGATTATATGTAATTTCTCTAATTAGAAAAACTGAAAGGATGTGTATGAAATGTTTTATGTTATTTTGGTAATATTTTATTTGTTTCTGTGATAGATAAAGCACTTGATGTAATAAAAAAGCCTACAGAGCCGTTGTCTTCAGAGTTAGTCGATGAGTTTTATTACTATTTTTCGATTTTGTGATTATTGAAAAGTTTATAAATGAATAATAATATTCTCAGTGTTCACACCGTGATTTCAGCGTTCCATTCTCAAAAGATTCATGAAAAAACAACACAAAATTACAATAATTTCTATCAACAATCAAAAGTGGTACATTTTGGAATTTATTGAACTTACGTTTTATATAGATACAATAATTGATCAGATTCCATATTTTTACATATGAAAGTATTATAGGGTTATGATTCGTCACAGCTCTCTACAAAACATAAAAAACTTTGGTATATGACACATATATTATTTCAAGATTTACCTTATTTTGGTTTGTTGACATTTTGCAAAACTAGAATTCAATTTTGACATATCAACTTAAATCAATTAGCAGGGCTTTAACATTAAATTATAAAAAAACAGTATTATTTTGAGCAAAACAGTATAGACGGTTTCGTGGTTTCGACATCTGCGTCGCTGCTAACGGAAAAAGGAGAGTTGTGACCTATTATATATTTTACATTAGATATTTCTCTCAGTTATCATTATCTTTTCTCATGACAACACTAAAGTGTTAGTAACAAATGGTAATCTGCCATCTTTTTGTCTTTTTTATGTTAATCAGTTTTTGATGTTGTAAAGTTAAATTAAAATTAATAAAAAATTAAAAAGGTTTTATATAGATTAATAAAATTGTAGTTCAACGTGAATGGTTTTTGTTTCTTTGGAGTGTTTTGTTTTTATATGAAAGTAACATTATTTGTTAACGCCATGATTGTAATCATTCAGGAAGTAACCAGAACAATAAATTAAGAACATGGCCGATGATTTTGAGAGAAGTTGCTGTTGCAGATATTGAAATTGGTGATGTATCTTTTTTTCATTTTAATTGTTGTTGTCGTCATCATCTCTACAGTATTGTAATAGACCAGGGCCAAACCGTTATAAATATCGAAATTGACGAAAAATTCTTAGCAGTATACGAATGGTCGGAAAATGTAGTTAATGGTTTAAGTAATTAAGGAAAAATCGACGAAACTGTGTAAAAGTCCCGGAAAGGGGTGGGGGGTTGTAGTATATACGTTTTTAGGGGTTTGTATTAGTTTTTTGCGATTTGCGGCTAAACTATGCATCCTCTCGAAAAAAAATTATATATAAAAGTTGTAGATAATAAAAAAATCTAAAACTTTCTTACCGAACATTATTGACCATAACCAAAAAATTATCGAGAAAAATGCAAAAAACCGTTTTTTTTTTCTAAATTATAACTATCGCAAAAGTTTTTATATTTTCATGAAAATCGGTGAAAATGTTCTTTTTTGTGTTTCGAACAGTCCTAAATTTTTTCAAAGCGAAATATTTAATTTTCGATGTTTTATGAAGAAAATTAAAATAAAAGACATAATTTTCAATCGAAAAATTTTGTTAGGAAATTTTCGATTTTTGAACTTTACCAGTGCTCATTTTTTTCGTTGAAATCCCAACCTTAATATAGAATTAAAATATAATATTGTTTATGTACAAAAAGTTCGTTAAAAAAGCGAAAAATCGAAAAAACTACTTTCAAATCATGAATTTCGTTTTCTTTGTTGTAAATAAACGTTTCCATTCATAAAAAGCGGTAATTCACATACGATGCTGTGTTATACAAGTAATTAACATATACTTAACTAATCTTGGCTTTCAAAGTCCCGAAAACATCGTTTAAACTGTGGTGATTATTTTATATAATCGTTTGCTTTATTTGAAAATCTTTTCTTTAAATTCGTCAAATTTTTAGCAATAGGCTAATAAAATGTTAGGTACAATTTTTTCTATCTAGTTTTCTTTAAAAATATTACAACGTAACCAAAGTAAACACGTAATAGGAAGTTTTTGTTTATCTTACAAGAAAGTAAACGTAATCAATTAGAGAATAGGTAAATAAACAAATTGAAAAGAATAGATCTCACACCTATGTGTCAATATTTGAAGATCGTGTTATTATGTTTATGTTGATAAAGGTTTGTGTTCTAGATTATTGTAGTAATATCAAGGCTATTTCATGTAGTATATATATAGAGGTGTTGTAACCGAGCACAAGATCAGTATAAAATTGTCAGCGATAGAAAAAAATATAAAATTTAGCAGTGATATAGGCGAGTTAAAATTAACAGTGTTATTATAACTTATAAGTAGAAAGAAAACAATTATTGTAATTAAACAGTTGAAAGTGATATTGTGAACAATTGTAATAGAATTATAAGTGGTGAATTATTGTTAGTTCAAGAACAATCAAGGGGAATAGTAGTAGAAACAATATTTTTATAATAAAATCTTGAACGAATAAAATTATAACGTTTAGAAAATCCATTGTGTTTTAATTTCCTGATTTAGTGATCGAACTAAATAATTGTGACTCGGCTAAGAAACGTTATAATACTTACGAATCACATGAAATAATAAAAAAAATTTCTCAGTCACAGCCTTTGTGTTTTTTGGCTTTTTACCTATTTAATTGCAGTTTAAACGATGTTTTCGGAACTTTGAAAGCCAAGATTAGATAATTTTATGTTAATTACTTGTATAACACAGTATGGTATATGAATTACCGCTTTTTATGAATGGAAACGTTTATTTAGAACAAAGAAAACGAAATTCATGATTTGAAGGTAGTTTTTTCGGTTTTTCGCTTTTTTAACGAACTTTTTGTACATAAACAATATTATATTTTAATTCTATGTTAAAGTTGGGATTTCAAAAAAAAATGAGCACTAGTAAAGTTCAAAAATCGAAAATTTCCTAACAAAATTTTTCGATTGAAAATTGGGTCTTTTTTTTTAATTTTCTTCATAAAACATCGAAAATTAAATATTTCGCTTTGAAAAAATTTAAGACTATTTGAAACACAAAAAAATAATTTTCACTGATTTTCATGAAAATATAAAAACTTTTGCGATAGTTATAAATTAAAAACAAAAAAAACGGTTTTTTGCATTTTTCTCGATAATTTTTTGGTTATGGTCAATAATGTCCGGTAAGAAAGTTTTAGATTTTTTTATTATCTACAACTTTTAAATATAACTTTTTTCACGAGGATGCATATTTTAGCCGCAAATCGCAAAAAACTAATACAAACCCCTAAAAACGTATATACTACAACCCCCCACCCCTTTCCGGGACTTTTACACAGTTTCGTCGATTTTTCCTTAATTACTTAGACCATTAACTACATTTTCCGACCATTCGTATACTGCTAAGAATTTTTTTTTCCTTAAACAGGATTGGCCCAGGCCTATAACGGGGATCATGGATTTATTTTTGGCAAGGTTGATAGTCACTTCTTAATTTTTGCCACGCAGTGCTTAGTCGAACGGACATGACGTAATTTTTTTGCAACGTGTTTTTTGGATTTTATTTGCAGACATCATTGAACATTTTCCACCGTCAAGCATTAATTCTTTTTTATTCTTTTATATTTACAAGCATCCAGTCACTGTTGATTTTTGCAATTGCTATGCTAGGCTGATGCTGTGTTGCACATCAAAATATGTGTAAATTATAACCATACAACCACTGGTTATATATCCTTGGATTGCTACGCGGATGTTCAGTGTCCGTCACGATTGCACATTGCTAACTTTGGTGCACGTCGTGGTTGTATGTATCGAATCAGTTTTCAACCAACTAGAGACTAATCGTCAATTATCATGCCACTGTCAATATGCTAAGCTGATGGGTTGGTGCACCGCATATATGTCAACGTTATAGTCAATTATTTTATGTACTATACGCCAAGAATTTCTGAAAATCATTTGTCAACCATTATACACGGCAAGAAGTTTCTTCAGTTAATTATATGCCGAGTTTTCAACTGTTATACGCCAATTGTCATACGGCAAGAAGTTTCGTCAGTTAATTATATGCCGATTTTTCAACTATTATACGCCAATTGTCATACGGCAAGAAGTTTCGTCAGTTAATTATATGCCGATTTTTCAACTATTATACGCCAATTGTCATACGGCAAGAAGTTTCTTCAGTTAATTGTATGCCGATTTTTCAAGATTATAGTCACCATGAATTTTATTTTCCTACTACACTGATGCCGCAGTTGACCAAATCATCATCGATCTTCAATTTAATAAAATTCAACTACAGTCCACTGTCGTTCATTGGAGGCTGCGACACTCAGTATATTTTTTGAGACTCAATATAATCATAGTGTCTTGTTTATAAGATGTACATATTCATATTTTTCAGATCACATTGAAAATTACATAGATGGGAAGTTTAAAGAAATGACAGCAATACTGGCTAAATCGATAGAATCATCTAAAAGGAGCATCTTGTATGATATTGCACACAAGAGTGACGAATTGAAACACACAGGGATTGAATTCAATGCTTCCACTTAAGACAATTGATGACTTTTTCAATTTTGAAAAACAACTTTCAAACAGCTCTGAATATAAAAATGCTTTAGTAAGTTGACATTTTACAATAAAAACGAATTTTTTAAATAATGTAAAATAAGAAAGAAACATCATTAATTAATTAACAATTAATTTTATCAGCACGATTAAATTGAATAATTTATTTATTTTTTGATAAAGATGGCTTTTTATCGAATAAAAATTATTGGCGAAACCAAGATACGTGTTAAATAATTATTAAATTTGTTGATTTAATAAAAATGTTTTATTTTTCTAACAACTTTTATAAAATATAAAAATCAGACCGGTTTCAGATATATATATCTATCATCAGTGAAATTTTTTATATTTGATAAATATAAAAAATTTCACTGATGATAGATATATATATCTGAAACCGGTCTGATTTTTATATTTTATAAAAGTTGTTAGAAAAATAAAACATTTTTATTAAATCAACAAATTTAATAATTATTTAATTAATAACCAACTTGGAGACCAATTCCATAATATATATTTTTTACATTTATGTAAATTATATATTTAGCCAAGATACGTGTGGCCATTGGTAAAATTTTGTCACACACAATAGGAAAAGATGTCGAGCTAAATTATTCCGGTACTGGGCGCAAAGTGCATGGAGTTGGGAAAAAAAATTTCAGCGACACTGCTACTTTTGCTTACTTGCAAGGTTAGTATTATTATATTTTTAATTACAGAGGTATAAAAATCATTTCTTAAGTAACAATAATTTTTTGTATAGACGTGCTGATCCAAAATGCATCACTTTCTGGAGGTTTAAAGAATTTGGCGGGTCAAGTTGGACGATGGTTATCTGCACAAAAGATCGTGATGGCGGTCGAAAAGATCGGGAATCATCGAAAGCCGTGCAGTAATTATATTTTGTATTATTATATTTAACTAAAACAAAAATGAAATCAAATAAAAATATATTGAAATTGAAATTTAAACACTGGTACATTTGCTTGCTTGCCAGGTTAGTACACTGAAAAAAACATGTTCTATTTCCAATCGAAATGCAATTGTCTCAACCTCACCGTGCGGTCACATATGGCGAATCAAACTACGACATTGCTTCAACAACTCTACAATTATAAATCGATGAAGTTGAGACAATCACACGAAATATTTATGTGAAAATAAAATATAGTTCAATTAATCTCAAATACTTGAACTTTAAAATGAAAAACTCATGGTATAAGGCCAAAGAAAATTTTTTTCAGGGAAATAGTTATTATCTTTATTCAACTACTGTTATATTGGATATAACACTCTATATTTTAAATAAACCTCATTCTGTTCTTAGGAAAATGTTATCGTGTAGTTGTCCCAATCACAGTGAAATTGTTTGCAAATAATTTTTCTTTGCATGAATAATCAACTTCCAACTTCGAGATGAGGTTGTCATGAACTTCAATTTTTTTTTCAGTGTATAAATAAAGTTTTAACTAAAGATAAATATTACATAGTAAAAATAATTGCTTACATTGTTATGTAGACTGGAGAACGCTGACGTAGGTCTGTAAAGTTCCCTGATTCATATGCTGTGTGCCTCACACCAACTTTTTGAGCTAAATCAATGACTTTTCATTTCATACCCAAGTTGCGCTATTGACCACCAGGCGGCGGACGAAAAGTCCCCACGTCAGCTTGCTTTTCAATTTAGTTGTCAATTCATTTAATTCAATATATTTAAAAACAATTATTTTAAAAAAATGGAAAATATTTCAAATTTATACAAAAGAAAATATTTGGTATGATGTAAGTATTTTAAAAAAACAAGCTCTCAAATACAATTTCATTATCATCCTCCATTATGACAATGTTTACAAATTTTGACATTTAAAAAGATTCTAATTTAAATATAAGGTCAGGCACAGGTTGTACGTTTGATACGAGTGACATCTATGAATAGCATATGTGCACTAGCAATTAATTTAGAAAAGTCAGTGATTTAGCAAAAAATACTAGTGTGAGGCACCCAGCAATAGATTCTTTGCTTTCTCATATATCACAAATTTGCATTTCACGTGACTTTTGTAACAAATTTTTTTTTCATACTTATATACGTATAGTAATACGTTAATATAATTTTCCACTGCACATATTTATTCTTCTCATATAAATAATTTCACCATATTAACTTAATTTAAATTCTCCGTGGACTCAAACCATAACTGCCACCGGCTCTAGTTGCATTCAAACCTCAAATAGCTGTGCATATTTATCAATTCGTTTTGCTATCCTAAAATTGTATCCAGCAATCAGCATAGAAATTGTCTTCGAAACGTTATATTTTTTATAGTTATTATTATCGATTCTTCTTTCCGCTATATATACAGATATATAATTCTTATCCGTGAGATTCTACTGTAAAACAGTTGTAGTTTGCTATTTCGTAATACGTAATCATCATGAAATCGGTTGTATATGCGTTTTAATCCATAATCATGTTGATTACATGTATATTTCTTTCAAATGTAGTGGAAATAGTATATCTCGTTGAAATATTTTTCACATTTCTGTTACAACTTAATAACCAGTATTTCTTAATAACGATAATTTTAAATGTAAATTCTCCAAAAAGAAAACTTCCGTATCGATTCTCCTATTTACTATATATAGTGGGAAAAACCGTGTAATCGGGCTCTTATTACATTTCATTTTGTCCATGGTGATTTTTTTTTCATCGATCTATTGTCAAAGGAATGACATCTGATTTTTTTGATGTACAGATCGATTTACGGGATTCAGATTTGTTTGAATATATTTAAAAATCGTAAATGCATGGGAATCAAATGTTAGTAATGATTCATTCATTTTCTGTGTTAGTTATTTTAAAATACGGGTAGTGAATATCACAGTGTTATCGGTAACAATGTGTGTTTTTCTAAATTGTAAAATAGTTCCGAACCAAAAAAGAAAGTATATAATAGAGTAGTGACATCACGAAACATATACCCAGGCTGATGACCGAATTCATCCTGAATAGGGTTATTCATAAGTTCATAATCTATCTTAAGGTGAAATAATGCTATTCTATAAACAAAAGTTACAGTTAGGGCTTCCAATACCGGTATCGGTACTACCGAAAATACCGATAATGGTCTTAAAATCCCATTTCGGCACTACCGGTATTTAGCCTCGGTAATACCGAATTTTAAAAAAAATTTATATTGTCTAAAAAACTTTAACAACATCTTTAACTACAAATGTGTACTAATCATCCATAATTTGAGTTAGGCAACACGTTTTTGCAACACGGTTTTTCTTATTTTCTTATGTTATTTTTTCTAAATGAGTTAAAAAGAGATAGTATGTATATAGAATACGCAGAATACGCAGAACGATGAATTGCATCACTCAAATCAGTATGTTATTGCGAACTAATCTTTAAATGAAACTTGTACTTTTGTGTGGAAATATTAAACAAAATAATAGTTTTTAAGTTACTAAACTATCCAATCAATCAAACAATAGTGAATAGACTATCGAATAAATCAATCGTTTGATTTGATGTAAGTAAAATAGGGTTTTCAAATACTTTAAGTACATAATTAACAACTCAATAAAAACAAATAAATATTTACTTACAGTCATAACAAATACGAGTAGAGATAAAGAGTCTCCGTGGAAATACTTCAAGCGGACTAATGACGGTGGTATATGCCAAATTGATAAATGTCGAAAGCAAATTAGAACAGCTGGTGGAAGTACTAGTGGATTGTATGTTCATTTAAAAAGCAAACACAAAATAAACTTATTAAAAAGAGACGTTAGCAATTACGAAGAAGAAAACTTTGCTGAAAAATCAAATGTTGTAGTTCGTGGAAAAATACCCACATATTTTAAGAATTCTGTAGATGACTCTTTACAGGCAATTATTTCGCGTTTGGTAGCGAGGGATGGTTTCCCGTTTGTTAAAATCTGTACTGAACTATATAATCTGACTGAACTATATAATTAATGTTACAACTAATAAACCTCTATATATTATGTATTATTTATAAGAGGTAGCAATTAATTTATTTTTTGTTAATTAATTTGCTTTTTTGTACTCTTAAATACTATTTTGTATAAAATTGGTTATTTTTACCAATTGAAATTAAATAAATCTTACTAAAAAGTAAAAACTGACAAATTTATGTTTTAGTTTATTTATTTTAATCAATTTTCAAACCAAAATTCTGCAATTATTTTAGGTAGATTTCATATAAAAATCTACCTATTGCAATGGGCTTCATCTCGGAATTTCGGAAAAATTTTTGTGCCAAACGACTATATATGATAAGCGGAGACAAAAAAACAAAAAAAAAAAAAATTTATATATATATATATATATATATATATATATATATATATATATATATATATATATATATATATATATATATATATATATATATATATATATATATATATATATATATATATATATATATATATATATATATATATATATATATATATATATATATATTAGACTGGTCGTTAAAAACTAAATTTTCCGAGACGCCCCCTAGAAAAATTCTTTGTGGTCAAAAAACCACAACGGCATTATTTTTTTTTTTTTAAATCAAAAGAACACGTGCCGCAAAATCGTCGAAGTTGATTTTTTGAAAAATTCGTAGATTTTTTCAAATATCTCATAAAATATGCAGATGTCAAAAAAAATCACATAACCATTTTTGTAGGAAATTTTGTTCTCTACAAAAAAGGTTCAAATCATTTTTTCTCGAAAACGTATAGTTCTCATGATATTTTGAAAATGAACTTGTAAGTTTTCGTAATTTTTAAAAAACATAAAAAATAAAGATGACGAAAAAGTTCTAATTTTCTTCTTATGCTATAGAATGAAATGTATAAAAAAATAATCAAAACAAAAAAAATCAAAATTAGTACTTTTTTGTCGAAATTTTCATCATTTGGTTTTACGAGTTTCGAAGAATTTCAAGTTTTATTTCAAAATATCTTCAGAAATATAGGTTTTAGGAAAAAAATGACTTGGACCTTTTTTGTAGAAAATTAAATTTCCTACAAAAATGGTTATGTGATTTTTTTTGACAGCTGCTTATTTTATGAGATATAACCAATTTTATCAAAAAATAAACTTCGATGATTTTGCGGCACGTGTTCTTTTGACTTAAAAAAAAAAAAATTAGTGCCGTTGTGGTTTTTTGACCACAAAGAATTTTTCTAGGGGGCGTCTCGCAAAATTTAGTTTTTAACGACCAGTCTAATATATATATATATATATATATATATATATATATATATATATATATATATATATATATATATATATATATATATATATATATATATATATATATATATATATATACGTTTATATACGTTTATATATATATACGTTTATATATATATATATATATATATATATATATATATATATATATATATATATATATATATATAAACGATATGAGATATAACGAAAACGACCGGCACTCTCACGGTCGCATTTGTTGAGCTAGATCAAAAAAATTTTCTGTACTTGTGTGTTCTAATAATATCTTGGACAAGTTCGTGAATCAGCAAAATCCGACACTTGGTTAAGAAACTAGAGGCTTTTTTCTGAAAAAAATTGATTTTTTAAAACCGTTATAACGGCCGTTTCGATACTAATATTTCAAAAAATTTAACAAATTTAGAATCTTTGGAATCTTTTTTATCAATTTGTTTTAAAAGTAGACCTCTGCAGTTTGAGGTTCCTAAGTGGGCGGCTCCAACAAAAAAGTTTGCAAAAAAATTTTTTTTTTTAAAACAACCGGCACTCTCACGGTCGCATTTATAAGGCCAGATCAAAAAACCTTTTATAAAAATGTGCGTTTTATTAATATCTTGGACAAGTTCGAAAATCAGCCCAATCCAACACATGGTTAAGAAACTAGAAGCTTTATACTAGAAAAAAACTCTGTTTTTTAGATCCGTTATAACGGCCGTTTGGATTCTAATATTTTTAAAAACTTCATAAATTTAGAATTTTTGAAACCTCTTTCATCAGTTTCTTTCAAAAAAAAACCCTCTGCAGTTGGAGGTTTCTGAGTGAGCGGCTCCAACAACAAAGCTTGTAAAACACAAAATGCGTTTGAATCAACCGGCGCTCTCACGGTTGCATTTGTCGAGCCAGATCAAAAACCCTTTCTTAAAAATGTGTGTTTTATTAATATCTTGGACAAGTTCGTAAATCAGAAAAATCTGACACATGGTTAAGGAACTATAGGCTTTATACTAGAAAAAAAGTAGTTTTTTTAATCCGTTATAACGGCCGTTTGGATACTAATATTTTTACAATCTTCATAAATTTAGAATCTGTGGAGACATTTTAATCCGTTTCTTATAAATATAAACCTCTGCAGTTAGAGGTTTTTGACTTGTTGGCTTCAACAAAAAAATTTGCAACAATCCCCAACTACAATTTCCAAAAACCTTATAACAGTCAATGTCAACCTTATAACAGTCAAAAAAATAAAAGATTTGAATAGAAGAAATTAATTTTTTTTTCTTAGTAATAAACTATTTTGATATTTTGCAGTAATTGCACGACATATGATATAGAGTAGGTTTTTGTCATAAATTGTCACACACATGTTCTGTGGTAGATTTTATATTTGTTTGTTGCAAAATTGGATAGATATAATTTTGCTTGTAGGTAGCTAATTATCTTTATAAAACTTGTTCGATATCTGTTTGAAATTAGTTTGTTTTGTTTAAACTAATCTGATACATCAGATTCTACTGGCACACAAAACTGTCTGATCTCGAAATCTACCTATTTCTAGCGGATATACGTGCCGCTTGGATTTTTTTTTTCTGGAATATCGGTAGTACCGCGGTAATATCGGTATTGAGAGTAACTTAGATCGGTAATACCGATATTAGCAAAAACGGTATTTTTGGAAGCCCTAGTTACAGTCTAATAAAAATACAAAGTAAATTACATATATAAATCGATGAGATTTTTCTTTTGTTTGTGCATGTCAAAGAACTGAGATCATAAAGTATACCCTACACCTGTGTTAATAACTGATATATTAAAATAACTGTGTCAGTCATTTATGTATTGATTTTGATAAATAATTTATAATAAAATAACTGTGATAGTCACTTATATATTGATTTTGATAAACAATTTATAATAAAATAACTGTGATAGTCACTTATATATTGATTTTTATAAATAATTTATATTAAAATAACTGTGATAGTCACTTATATATTGATTTTGATAAATAATTTATAATAGAAGAACTGTGATAGTCAATTTATAGTAGAAAAACTTTCATAGATAATATATAATAGTTAGGGAGTGTCTAACCGCACCACACACGGGTCACACGGGAAATCATGTTATATGCTATTCAAAAAGAAATACGTGTACACCACCAAATAATACGATAATAATATCCGATACATAAGAAATTTTTATAATACTTTATTTATGCATTTTCATGGGGAGTTATGGTGATTTTTTATCAATATTTTAATTTATTAATTAAAATCACAAAATAATTATTTGCAACATACACGGGTTACACGGGGAATTATGTGATTCGAAAAAAATAGTGAAAATTGCGTACTAATTACTATTTCTAATAATTTACGATTTTGATTAAAATTTGATTTGGTAGGCTTTGATAATGTTTATTATTAGTAACAAAAGTGCAATTTGGCTCAGCTAAATCAAATAAATTCAAACTGAAAGGCTTAAATACTATTCGCACATCACACGGGTTACACGGGAAAATGTGTCATACGAAAAAATATGTTCATTATTAGAAACAAAATTGCAATTTGGCTAAGCTAGATCAAATAAATTCAGACTGAAAGGATGAAATACGATTCGCACATCACACGGGTTACACGGGAAAATGTGTGATACGAAAAAATATGTTCATTATTAGAAACAAAATTGCAATTTGGCTAAGCTAGATCAAATAAATTCAAACTGAAAGGCTTAAATACCATTCGCACATCACACGGGTTACACGGGAAAATGTGTCATACGAAAAAATATGTTTATTATTAGAAACAAAATTGCAATTTGGCTCAGCTAAATCAAATAAATTCAAACTGAAAGACTTAAATACTATTCGCACATCACACGGGTTACACGGGAAAATGTGTCATACGAAAAAATATGTTCATTATTAAAAACAAAATTGCAATTTGCCTTAGCTAGGTCAAATAAATTCAAACTGAAAGGCTTAAATACTATTCGCACATCACACGGGCTACACGGGAAAATGTGTCATACGAAAAAATATGTTCATTATTAGAAACCAAATTGTAATTTGGCTAAGCTAGATCAAATAAATTCAAACTGAAAGGCTTAAATACTATTCGCACATCACACGGGTTACACGGGAAAATGTGTCATACGTAAAAATAGTCAATATTACACATTTTAATCATTTTGTTTGTTCAAACTTAACAAGTATAATAATAAATTTCACTAATAAATTAAAATAAAAACGTAGCATAGCATAGCTTTCGAAATACGTATATAGTAAATAAAACTATTAGTTAACAAGAAATTGGCGTTTTTATTTTAATTTATTAGTGAAATTTGTCAATATTACGTACTGATTGCCATTTCTAGTACAATTTTGATTATAATTTAGTTTAGTTGGCTTTAATTTCGGTTATTATTAGAAATAAAATAGCAATTTGGACCAGCTAGAGCTAAATACCTCGGTCTGGAAGGCTCAATTACTATTTGCGCCACACATGGGCTACCCGGGAAATTATGCCATACGAAAATGTATGTACCGATTATATTTTTATAGTAAGATTTTAATAGCTTAAATACTATTCGAGGCTTAAATACTAAAGTAGTCTTTGAAAATGTTTACGTTTAGAAATAATTGTTTGAAGACTGACCACCATTAGGGGTCACGGTGTATATGACACCACTAGCGTATAAACCTCTAGACACCTTTCGCCCCCAGCTGTATATAGAATTTTAACAGGTATTTACGAAGGTCTGTTGTTAACCTTTATTGCGCCTTAACCCATGGAAGCAATATGAAAAAATATCTAAGTAATCTTTTTAATTTTCTAAAAATCTTGCTTGCAACTGTACGTACACATGAATTGTAATTTGTAATGAATTTACGTACAAATGAATTGTAAAACACATTTTACAACCTAGTTATCGTGGCTGAAAAACTGAACTTTACGCCCGTTAAATAAAAGCCCGCTATATAAAACATTGCTATATTCTTCTACTCTACCGCATGTAAAATAATCGCTCGTAAACTAATTAAAATTATCATAAAAAATTAGAACAAACAAATCAAATATTGTATGAAGTTTATAATGAATATCAAGGCATGTTTAGTTTTTTTTTTTTTTCAAATTTTCAAAATGTTTAGCGAGTTTATAAAATTTATTACTAATTTATTTTACCATTCTATGTTGAATTTGTGCGTAAAACGAATTGTACATACACTCAAGCTGAAAGGAAGATTACACCCTTGGTTCAATAAAAGCCCTCGCTTTGCATCGGACTTTAATATAAACCACAGGTGTAGTCTTTTACTCTCCGTCCTCGATATGTAAAAAACTATTCTTACATCCTATCTCGAAATATTTTCATCTGTCGTATTTTACTATGTGATAGGATTTATTATTTAGTACCTATTTTTAAAGCAAAATATTTTTTGATCAAATGAAAATTACAATTGATAAAAATTTTAAAATGCAAATTCAAAATATTTGTGGAATGAATGCCAACCGTGATGCAGTGCAACATCATCTCGAGTTTGACAAACCACATATTCTTTTTTTGCAGAAACAAAAGCTTTTGAATCTATCCCTATGATGTAACACTTAATTTCAAATATAGGCTTGAATTAGCTTTAAACTTCATCAAGGTGTTTGTGCATACATTCATGAGAGTGTTGAATCTAAACGCTTTTCAGTTTTGAACTACATGGTGATGGTTACAACACAGTTGTATTAAAGGCTCGTCTACCTGAACTTTTTCCTGAACAACAATATTTGTTTTTGATGGTGGTTGACTTGGCTCTTAGGGTTTGTTTTTATTATTTAATATTTGGATTAATATTTAATATTTAATATTACAAAAATCCTGTTAATCAATCCCAATTTCTAAAAGCCAACAATATCAAACCAGATTATTAAAAACGGAAACTGCAGATTGCAATTTGTCAATTTCTGACAAAAGTTTTTACAGTGCCCTTAATTTGTTTAATTCTGGTACTAAATCTGCTATCTTCCTATTATTGATGGTGACTTATTCGTTAATGACCCTGCATGGAAAACTCCTATGTTCGCGGAGCGCCTTGCTTTTAGTTTGACAGTTTTGAAAACTCCTAAGGAAGTACCCAAAATCCAGTCTTCAGGAGTTAATATGAAACAATCGCATTTGAACCCCAAAATTATCGGTAAACTTTTAAGGGAGTTAAACAACAATAAATTTTCTTGTATGAACAACATTCTTCCTGTTATTCTTAAAATAACAGCTGGTGTACCCCAAGGCTCAGTTTTATCCTTCACTTTATTTTTAATCTATATCAACGAACTGTTGAAAATCACCAGTAATACGATTAATAGTTTTGCGGAAGAAGGGTAAAATTCATGAACGAATACATACCGTTCGAAGAGACACTGCCATAAATGTAAACGAGGACCCAGAAGGGTGAAAAAAATTCATTTCATTTTTAATTCCACTAAAACACAGCTGCGGATTGTTTTTAGATCTAGGACCTAGCTCCCTATGATATTTTAATTAGCATGTGTGAAGAAGAAATATACAAATGTGAACACATTCTCGACCTTCTCAATAGATGTAAAAAATATTTCACTCTGTATCAATTAATCTACATTTATAAATACTATATTCGTCCCTGTATGGAGTATTGTTGTTAAGTTTGGGATGCTGAAATTGTTACCTTCCTGGCTCTTTTGGACTCTGTTCAAAAGCGTGATACACAAATTGTGCATGATCGAAATTTAACATTAAATCTAGATTCTGCAACATAATTCTATCGGTACTTCCAACAAGTAAATATTTCAAACATCAAGTTCAATATTGTCCCAAAAACAAATTATATTTTTGGCGGTGTGGTAGATCAGATGTGATATGCCGTAATTGCGTAAATTATCATCCAGACTTCTACAGCTCCGTAGATTCAAACAAAGAACATGCCCACTATACCGAGCCGTTTTTGTATGGAAATGTAAAATGTTGATTCTTTTGTTACGCTCAGGGCTTAATTTGTTTATATTTGTCTATACTGAATATCCACACAAAAAATTGGGTCGATTGATGCCTCCAAGAGCTAGCGCTTTTACATATAGTAAAACAAGATCCGAGATTTGACGGCTATAAATTCTTATATCTCAAAAACACTTAATGATATGAAAAAAAGTTGAAGCAAGCTCAACTTATTTTGGGTTTGCCTAACTTTTTTAGTACAACCTTTTTTTCTCAGAACTACAACAAAAAAATTTTAGCGGAACTTTCTGAATTTGGGATCAATTTTTCGAAAAGGCCTCATTGCTTTCAGTGACATTTAAAAAAAAAGTTGCCAAACAAAATATTTATATTTTGACTAAAATAACATTTATTTAGAACACACTTATAACTTTTATTCAAAAACAAAAAAGTTTTATAACAAAAGTACTTTTATTTTAAGAATTTTTTCAAATTTTCAGTTTAACTTAACAGTGTATTTCTAAAAATATACAAAATTTACTAAAATTAATTAAGTACAATATTATATTAATAACAAAATGATTTGCCGTCAAAAATATTTGCAGTGTCACTTAAGAAAAACGATTATTATGGCAAGTGTCAGAATATGGGTATCATCAATTAATGCATTCCTGACAGTGTAGTTTATCGAGAAAAATGTTTTAAAGTCGAACTTCTACGGTTTTTTGTTTATTCATTAGTGTTCTCAAAATTTGGATGCAAAAACTAATTTTTTAAGAAGCAGTTCAAAAAATTTTAGTTATAAACTGTTAGAAGGTCTTGAAATTTGCATTTGCCGTACAGAACATTATTTAATAATTCACTAAAATGTCCATATCTTTTGATTAACTCAACTGAATTTTATACTTGTTTAAAAAGTATTGAGCTAAGAAATTTCAGTAAATTATTTTTGCACGTTTCAAATTTAGAAGCACACTAAGGTGACCTGAAAATTAAATACAATATTTTAAAATAGGCAAAAGGTGATATTCTAGTACCTCTAGAAGTTTTTGATTGAGGTTTGAGTAACAATATCAAAACAGCAATGGAAAAAAGTTACAATTTCATAATCCAAACAATATGACATCTAGGAAAGCAAATATTTTCAAGCTAGTACCGAATAAAATATATTTAAATTTTTTCGGGTTTTTGACAAATCCTTGATATTTTTTGAAGTAGTCTTCAAAAAAATCCAAAATTTCTGTTTGAAAACCCAGATTCTTGGACAGCAAATGAAGAATATTTGAGCATTTAACAGCAACTTAAAAGAATTGTGCTCGTAAATGACATTGCATAACGGGGAAGTAAAGTTAATGACATATTACAATAGACGTTTTAAGTCAAAATGAAGAACAGAAAACGTTCATCCTTCAAGTTGTAGATAATTATATCGACAAAAAATCCTTAAAACCAACGAAAAATTTTGTTGCAGAAATCTTGCATGAATATTGGATAACTAAGTGCAACTAACTTCACCAATAACTAAGTGACAAATGTGTTAAATTATCATTTAACACATCAAATTATAACAAAGTATGGAGTAGTCAGTTAAATAGCACACATGCCGATTTATTACCTTGAATTTTCACAATATCTTCAATATCTTCATATTTTCAAAATATTATACTTAATTTTGGGGTCACCCAATTATGCTTCTAAATTTGAAAAGTGCAAAAATAATTTACTGATATTACTTAGTTCTTTTAGTCCTTAGTCCTTTTAAGCAAGTATAAAATCACGAAATTTGGTTAAGTTAGTCAATATGGACATTTTAGTGAGTTATTAAATAATGTTCTGTACTGGCAAATGCAAATTTCAAGACCTTCTAACAGTTTATAACTAAAATTTTTTGAACTGCTTCTTAAAAAATTAGTTTTGGCATCCAAATTTTGAGAACACTAATGAATTAACAAAAAACCGTAGAAGCTCGACTTTCAAACATTTTTCTCGATAAACTACACTGTCAGGAATGCATACTACACTGTCGTTCTACAAAAAGCAATCAGTGTGTGATTTTGACAATTCAACTCACTAAATAGAGTTTCGATAAGGTCCAATAAAAACGCTTCTTTTACTATTTTTTAACAAATCAAAACGAATTGTTTCGATTATTTTTCTCTGGTGGGAAGGAACAGCGAATATTTTCGGCCTACTTAATATATTAATTTAAAACAAAAATTCACATACAAAATTATGTGAAAATGCAATTTGCAAATAGTAAAAATGTCCGTTTTCATTCATAAATGATTGCATGTTTAGTTTATGTTTATTTGTCAAAAATAAATTACAAATTTATAACATTTTTATAACAAGATGAAATAATATTTTATTATGTATGATTATGTTGTATGAAATAATGTTACTATTTCTGTTCGTTGAATTGTCGGTTGTAATACCACGAGTCATTGAAATTTTTTCGAAAATTTTTTGATTTTACGAATTAAATTATTTAGCAACACTGCGAATCAAAGCGCACAAAAAACCACGAGTCCGCAGGACGAGTGGTTTAAGTAGTGGTTTGATTGAGCAGTGTTGCTTAAAAATAATTGAATAAGTAAAATAGAAAAATTTTAGACAAAAATTTCAATGAAGAGTGGTATTTAATGAGATAATTTTTTTTTCAATTATAATTTTGTTTAAAAGATAATAATTATTAGTTTCTAAATAAAGTTTTTTCTACAAATTATTCAGCTTATAAAATATTATGTAAAATTGCAAATAATAAAAATGTCCGTTTTCATTCATAAATGATTGCATGTTTATGTTTATTTGTCAAAAATAAATTACAAATTTATAGCATTTACGCGCCTACTAAGATAAAATTATATTTCATTTTGTTAGAAGAAAAAATGACAACAAAGAATTTTCATAACGACAAAGCAAAATTATCGACGACAAGAAGAATTGCCGACAGTAAAAACAAAGCCTACTGTTTATATAGCATAGTTTGTATGAATGAAAAATAAAATTTCTTACAGCAAAAAAAATTATCTGCTAAATACAACTCGTCACCAAATTATTAATCGATTATTTTTCAACATTACCACTCATGCCATTTGAGGTTAAAACTTTCCCTCGTGCGCTATGCGCACTCGGGACCTCAAATGACATTCGTAATAATGATTATGAAAAATAATCGACTATTATTTGACGACTCGTGAGTCGTGATATTATATATGATTATTTTTTGTATGGCATAGTCTCCCGTGTATAGCCCGTGTGTGGTGCAACTAGTAACTAAGTCTTACAGATCAAAATTATTTAATCTAGAAATGGTCCAAATTGAAATTTCATTTCTAACAATAAACTTTTCCAAGGCCAACTAATCCAAATAATCAAAACAGTACTAGAAATAATAATCATCACCCAATATTATCATTTTTTTCGTAGACAAAATTTCCCGTGTAACTCGTGTGCTGTTCGAATAGTAATTAAATTTTTCAGATCGAAATAATATAATCTAATTAGCTTAAATTGCAATTTTATTTCCAACAATAAACATTATCAGTTAACAAATTAAATTTTAACAAAATCGTGCAACAATCGTACATGACATAATTTACCGTGTAGTCCGTGTATGTTGCGAATAGAAATTAAAAACAACCGTGCTACGTGTATCACCCGTGCCACACCCGTGTGGTTGCCCGTGCCACACCCGTGTGACTACCCGTGCCACACTCGTGTGACTACCCGTGCAACACCCGTGTGACTACCCGTGTGACACCCGTGTAACACCCGTGTGGTGCGGTTACTGTCGCTCTAATAGTTATACTGTGATAATAATTTTTTTTATTAGAGAACTGCGACCCTAATTTTTTTGATTAATATCTATTAAAAATAAATAGTCAATAATTATATGCATACGCCAGAATTTTGTAAAGCATCTTGATTTGATAAATTAACTGTTGGTCAATAAATTTGAATTGTAATTGTTCAAATCGTTATTTTTCATTCTGTGAGGACCTATGTGAGGTCAAATGAAGTTGGACCAATCAGCAGCTGAATAACAACACGCATAATTTTTTTTATATCTATTGTTTGGTGTATGTCAATGGCGGCGTTGGCTTTAGATTGAAGAGAACGGTGGATATTACGACGATTACATTCAGACTGCCGATAATACCAACAACTCCAGCTATCACCAATCGCTATCGGCTTGTGGAATATTAATTACTGATCGATGTACATAAGGAGGATGAGCACTTAATTGACCTTTCGGGGAAGCTGGAACTGGACAAAACCATGAGGTGAGTGGTATTTCACTTTTCGTTTTAAACATGTATGATTGTGGATAAGTGTGTGGGTATGGGAGCGTGTGTGTATGGACGTGTAGATGTGGTTACATGTGAGCGAGTGTGTTGGTGGCCCGCGTGTTTGTAAAAATGTAAAACCAAAATAATAAATAATAATATTAATACTACTAAAAGAATTTATTTCCATAAATACTGCATAACCAAGAATTTATTGGCGAAAACCGATAACTAATTATACATCTAACTATAAGCCGAAACTAAAAACTGTTTCAATCCGGAAATTTTGCATTACCGCCTTATTTTTAATGTTAACCTGTGAAAGAGTATGACAACGTCACCAAAGTGTTGGCAGGTTTCATAATTGATGTTTTATGTTTTTTTTTTTATTTGGTAAATTGGTCAATTAATCTCCCGGTACAAATCATCAAGGTGTTGACCTAGGTCGTAAGGACTACCCTCATTTTTTGATTTATTTCAGACGTCAAACCGGTTATTTCTTTTTTGACTATTTCCATCACTTCACGCCAAGACCTACCGTTATTTGGAGATTCGGATGTTATAATTTAATTTAATTCTAAGGGAAACAAATGGTGGTTATTATTACTCGACGTTGGGACTCGACCTTGCATAAATAATGGATTGATGGTAGTATTAGTAGGTAATGGATTGCAAACTTCTCAATCAAAGAATATTATATTAAATCGAAAACCAACCAAAGTAGTATTACATGAAATAAATTTAACGAAAACCGAAACCTCATCAACTTCTACCAAAACTAGTATTACTATAGCAACTAATTGTAGCGGGCGTAGCTGTGGTTGGAGTGGCAATCATACAATTAAGTTAAATCATTTGGGAAAATCTTCTGGCAATGATTCTCAACCAAAAGCCAAGCCAGTCTCAGAGTTATTTTCTTATGAAGATCCATTCGACCTAGCTGTTACCGGTAACTTGAGATCCCTATTCAATCAGCTACTTCATAATTAGGTTTGTGGAATAATCGAATAGATACTCACGTTATATTAATTGTGAATAATATTTTAGTAATTGTTGGTAGGTTCCAATTTCGAAATTTTTATTGTTGCAGTATATTCATGAGATTGGAGATGTATGAATAAATAGTTATTATTTGGAATTTGCCATCTTAAACGCCTTCATGCCACTAGCTCGAATTCCTCCATCGACTCTCTGTAACAGAAGCAAAAAAGTGAGCAATTTGAAATAAAGTTCAATCGAAATGAGCTGCCTTATTTGCGAGCTTCCTGTCACCTCACCGCAAAGCTATCATGCCAGGAGTGTTCCACCTGATTTCACAAAGCATGTATTTTTGTCAAGTCCAACCAGCAGTACTATTTTGAGAAAAATAACATCCCCTGGGTGTGTGCATCGTGTTGTTATTTTAAAGTCACTTCATGCAGCGATTCTATCAACAAACTCAACAATTCTGGTAACGCCAACAGCGATACCGTATATAATTTTAAATTCATTTGAATTTGATGTAGCGCTGGTTTGGGTTGAGCTATTATATCTAAAAGAAAAAAAAAAATAGTAGCGAATATCTCTAAAGTATTTGATATTAATTGGACTTATCGTAAAACTCCGTTGATATGTATCAGTTCAAATGCTATATTGATGAATCTTGATCGACAAAGTTTTAGAAAACAAGTAAACACTATAATTAAACAATTATTGTTGTTTTCAAAGTCATTGACATTAAAATATGTCAATGTTATTATTTATATGTCAAAACACAAGTCATCTGTCTGTCAAAAATAAATAAGTAACGATCGTTTTAAGAAGCGTTACTTACAGTAATATCGAATACGGTAGTTCTAGTAAATTCTTTTTGAGTTGACAGATGAACTGTGTTATACTATATATATATTTTGATTGTCTAGAAGTTTCTCTCTATTCTGTTCGTAAAATTAGTTAAGTTAAGTTCTATTTAGTTCTAATTAATTTTTGTTCTCTATTTTGGTGAATAAAGTGTTTTTTTAACAATGTTGTAATTGTAATCGTCTTTTTTAATGTAATGTTATGACTAATGTTGCTTCATTTTTCGTCCTAACGATGTTTATGGTGTTACTGGATTGCTGATTTCAATACCGACGATAAGTATAATTACTTTATGAATATATCTGTGACCGCATGTTTTTTTTTGAGCCATTATTAGTAACCGTATTATATTGCATTATCGTCGCTATTACTCACATGTATGGTTGATGAACAACTCTATGCTTATTGCCAATAATAATAATTTGAAAATTCATCACGTCCAAACTTACTATCATCGTAGCCTCAGTATATCTTTCCCCAAGTCTTGACGACAAACCTGCGCCTGAAACCCTACAAGCTGCCGTACACAACATTCAATCAACTCAACAATTCGACGTATTCATTGTAGCTGGTGACTTTAATTTTCGCCTGGGATCGCTGGGTTCCCTATAACCCAATGCCTTACTCTCAACTATACTTTTAGATATTAGTTCAGCTGTAGATTAGTGTTTCAATCAAAGAGGCAAGTTACTGGTAGATTTCACGGATTCAAATACTTTCCTAATACTGAACGACGATTCTGAACAGTTCACTTTTGCTAATAAAATCGGTCAGGGGACAGTAGACTTGATTTAGGTTGACATGCTTTGAATTAAACATGTGAAAAGCATGTAGGTGGATAATATTCGGTTCACGTCCGACCACTTTCCGGTAACCGTAAAAATTTTCTCTCAAGATCCCCCATTATCTGATCCTGATCAGGTGAAGAGATGTATATCAATCGCTCCGTTGAAATCCTCTTTATAAAGACTCATACATACAGTTGTTGATTCATTTTTAAATGAATTTCAAGGTTACAAATATCCGTGAATCTTTTTGACACGGATATCTGTGGATCTTCCAGTTATGGATATCTGTGGATCTACTGGTCACAGATATCCGTAACTACTCTTTTATGTTCAGGAGATAAAAAAACAGCAGTAAAAATACAGTCACAGATAAAGATGTAATCATTAACTGTATTATAGTAGGCGTAAAGAGTTTTTTTTTAAGTAATTTATTCAATTTTTCAATTAAAATTAAAATTCGTTGACAAAGACTTCCAAGTGCTTATCTATAGCTCTAAACATTACAACTGCTCTTCATTGCACTAATAAAATCTAATAAAATCAAATGTCACAGCTCTGTAGCTGCTACAAGAGCAGCCCTGTACCTGCTGTACGAAATTGGAATGTAACATCCACAAGACTTAGTCCTGTAGCACCTGCATTTAATCGTAGTACAAAATGGAAATGGAAGAGGTGAAATCGGTGGAGCCTCCATAACTGCATCTAAATCAGCTGATAACCTAGAGTGGATTGCAAAAAAATTTCGTAAAACTAATGAAGAATCATGTAAAAAAACGACAAGTATAGTGACTGATAAAGATTTAACCGAAAGGAATGCTTTTGCGAGAGTTTTTCCGTACGTTAAATTTTTATTATGCTTATTTCATACGTTAAAAACATTCGATAGAATATTGAAAGCTATGAAATTAACTCCTGATGGAAGATCCATTTCTTTCCAATTATTACGCCAATTAGCATATGCCAAGCGAGAAAGCCGATACAGTATTTTATATCAAAAATTAATTACCGTTACGCCGAAATGTGTCGTAGATTATTTCAATGTTAATTGGCACAGAAATCGTGAGGAGTTGTAGTAGCTACAACGCACAACATTAAACATACATTACAACGACGCACACATCCCAATTAAAATTGTAATTAGTTTTATTTTAACAAAAATTATAATTCAGTAGCGTTAGCACTGTGTTACGTGTAACAATCAAAAATTATAACAAGTGAAATTATACATAAATTAAAACATAATAAAATTGTTAATTAAATACTACATAAAATAAAATAGTTTTTATTTAGTTAAATAAACTAAATTGGTGACCCCGAATTTGAGCACCTAGCTGTGAAAAACCATATTTGGAAAGCTCTGTTATATGAAACCTGGTACGTAAAACGTATCAGGTAAAAGGTACGTATATTTAACACAAAAAAAATTTTCTTGAATACGGCATTAATTTATAAATCAATTTCATGATTCACGATCCACGGTTCAAACCGTTACAAACAACTGTAAATGATCGAAATCAACATCAACTGGAATAAAGTTAAATATAGTGATACAATTTTATAAGAAAATTCAAGAAATTTGGAATATATTATAAAAACAAAAAAATGAAGAAAATTATTTTTTAAACATTAACATTGAAACCATAAACAACAAATATTAATATAACCGCCATCATTACAAGGAGTAATTGCATATACATTCATCATAATAATAATTTAACAAAAATAAACAAACAAGGAAACCAGTGAACAACAAATATTAACATCACCGCCATCATCATAAGGAATAACAGTCAGCCAAAATAATAATTATAAAAAAAACAATTGTAAGAATAAATAATTTCATGTAACGGTGAGTACAACAAAATTTTTATTACTACCAAATAATAAGTAGATTTTATTTATTTACAACATTCAATTTCAAAATAAATTCAATTTGTGTATTAGTTTTTTGTTGTTTTCGAAAATTTTAATTTCATTTAAAACTGGTAGTAAGGTTTATATTGTTGTAAATGCCGACAACATTGATTATATATTTTCATTCATATAATATTAGTCATTCAGAATTTGTTTATTAATAATAGATTTCAAAAAAAATTCAAAACAAAATATATTCACTATTTTTTTATATATTTTCGTTTTGTTATACAAAACAATATTTTTTTTTTTTAAAATATAACTTGATAGTCTATAATATAAGAATTTTTATAGAAAGTAAAAACAAATACACTATAGGCTTACACAAAAACATAGAATACTTTAAATTTGCATATTGTGCTAAAGTCTAATAGAACATTTTTAAATACATATCAACATGAGTGACGAAGAAGAAACAAAACAAAAACAAACCCGACCCACTTCCGGAATCGATTCCGTACAAACTCGATTACCAGAGTTCTGGGTAAAACTTCCTCAGGCTTGGTTTTTGCAAGCCGAATCGCAATTTAAACTTCAGCGAATCACAGATGATGACAAAAAATATCATCACATCATAACTGCACTTCCCTCTGATGTTATAGAATCGATTTACGATATCATCGTAGAACTACCGACTGGTTCAAAATATGATTCGCTAAAAGCAGCACTCATTAGTCGGCACTCACTATCAGAGCAACAACGCCTCGAGAAATTGCTTGAAAGTGAGGTTTTGGGCGATCAGAAGCCCTCAGAGGCATATCGAACGCTTAAAAGGCTAGCGGGTAACTCGGTTACACTACCAATCATTAAAAAACTGTGGCTGCGCCGACTACCAAAATCAATAAATATCGCTCTTATAGCAGTAGGGGACAAAGAAATGGAGGAACTACTCTCCATTGCTGATTCTATTTATGAAGCAACTGAGTCATCTATCGCATCAATTCAGCCCACTCTTCTTCAAACAACATCACATTCATCCATTGAAGCACTTGAAACTCGTTTAATAGCGAGGATTGAAAATATGTTTGCTAAAATGAGCCCTAGTAACAACCGCTCCCGTAGCACATCCCCTCGTCCATATGGACGATTTCAGAGGAGATCAAGAAGCAACAACAGATTTCAGAATATTGAATCGACAACCTGTTGGTACCACAGAACATTTGGTGCCAATGCACGCAAGTGTATTCAGCCATGTAATTACCATGGAAAAAATTTAAATTCACAAAATAATTCAAAGGAAGTCCCAAACTAAACAAACCTACCGTTGTCGCGGCGAACGGTAGGGCTGACACAAAAAGCCGTCGTTTAGTTGTTAAAGACTGTATAAACAATTACCATTTTCTGGTGGATACCGGAGCCGATTTATCGGTAATACCAGTAAAACAGTTTCATAGGAATATATCCCGTGATCCGGACTTAATTCTCTCTGCTGCTAATGGCACAGTGATAAATACTTTTGGTACCAAACTTCTCTGTGTCAACATTGGACTACGACGCAATTTCACTTTCCCTTTTATCGTGGCTTCAGTAGACAGACCAATCATCGGTGCTGACTTCTTAGCAAAGTATGGTCTGCTGGTAGATCTTCGTGGTCGACGAATAATTGATTCTTGCACTGGCCTGTCTATCAACGCTGTAGTTATTCCTTCACAAACACCAACTCCAATTAGTTTCTTGGTACAAAATGGATACGGTTCTGTACTAAAAGAGTTTCCATCTCTTACTGAACAACCTGATTACAACCATACAGTGAAACACAACGTGGTCCATCATATAGTAACTGAAGGCAGACTTCCCTTTTCGCGACCACGGAGACTGGATCCAGTAAAACACCAAGCAGCAAAACTTGAATTTGGTCATATGGTCGAGCTTGGTATTTGCCAACCATCTTCTTCGCCTATTTCATCTCCACTTCACATGGTTAAAAAGAAAGACAATACCGATTGGCGTCCATGTGGAGACTACCGTCGACTCAATAGCGTGACTGTTCCGGATCGTTATCCGATCCCTCACATACATAACTTTTCGATGTACTTACATGGCTGTAAAATATTTTCGAAAATTGATCTTGTGAGAGCGTATCATTTGATACCAGTAGCCTCCGATGACATACAAAAAACTGCATTAACAACTCCTTTTGGTTTATTCGAGTTTACTCGAATGCCTTTTGGCCTTCGGAACGCGGCTCAAACTTTTCAGCGCTTCATGAATGAAGTTTGCAAAGACCTTGACTTTGTTTTCGTCTACATTGACGATATACTAGTGGCAAGCAAAACCGAAGAAGAGCACATTAATCACTTAAAACAACTTTTTAAACGGTTGGTCGATTATGGTGTCAACATTAAGACATCTAAATGTATATTCGGTACCCAGTCGCTCAACTTCCTCAGTCACCTCATTAATACAGACGGCATATTACCTTCACCGGATCGCGTAGAGGCCATCACAAACTACCCTCAACCAACATCCATTAGACAAATTCAGCAATTCGTCGGGATGGTGAATTATTATCACCGCTTCATCCCAAATTTAGCCGAATTGCTATCCCCAATTCATGCACACTTGGCAACTCTTTCAAAGATGCCCAAGAGTTCAAAGAATTTCTTTTGGCCAGGTTCACTTAATGAATCCTTCACCAAAATCAAAAATGCATTAGCTTCGGCAACATTATTAGCACACCCACTGAACGACTCACAGTTCAGCATCACTACTGATGCATCGAAAACTGCCATAGGTGCAGTACTTCAGCAAAAGCAAAATGGATGTTGGGAGCCGTTAGCTTTCTTCTCAAAGAAGCTAAGTCCATCAGAGGTCAAATACTCTGCTTTCGATCGCGAGCTGCTTGCTGTTTATAGTGCAATAAAGCACTTCAGATATTTTGTAGAAGGTCGATCATTCACAATCTACACAGACCACAAACCTCTAACAACGGCAATTTTCACCAAAACTGAACGCAGTCCACGCCAAACTCGCCATCTTGACTTTGTCAGTCAATTTACTACAGATATAAAGCATGTTAAAGGTAAAGACAACGTGGTCGCCGATGCACTTTCACGAGCAGATGATCACGATATTGCTGCTTTGGCCCAAGTGTCCATTGATATCCACAAGATTGCAGACGCTCAACTCCAAGACGAAGAACTTAAGAAGCTTCTTAATTCACCTCGTCCAATCTCATCTAAATTTAAACTGGAGTTAATACAAACAGCAAGTTTAAATTTATACTGCGAAACGTCCACTGGTAAAAACCGTCCATTTGTGCCAGAAGTCATGAGACGTGTAGTCTACGATGCTTTGCATGGTCTTTCACACCCCAGTAACCGAGCTTCGCGAAAATTAATCTCGTCTAGGTTCTTCTGGCCAAATTTAAATAAAGATATTACAAATTGGACAAAATCCTGCATATCTTGCCAAAAATCAAAAATCCAGAGACATACTCGCTCTGAACAAGGAACGTTCCAAATTCCACAAGGAAGATTTGAGCACATTCATATGGATGTGGTCGGACCTCTCCCTTCTTCCAACAATTTTAAATATATACTAACCATTGTTGATCGCTTTACACGCTGGCCTGAAGCTTATCCCATTTTAGATATGTCCGCTACCACTATTGCTAAGACATTTGTCGAGCAATACATCTCAAGATTCGGTACTCCTCTTGAGATTACAACTGATCAAGGTAGCCAGTTCGAATCAAAATTCTTTAATGCGCTTACAAAAATACTAGGCTCACAACGTATTCGAACAACAGCCTACCATCCACAAGCCAATGGCATGGTAGAGCGGTTTCATAGGCAACTCAAAGATTCTTTAAAAGCCCGTGGAAACACCATTCACTGGAGCACAGAACTGCCGATTATTTTATTGGGAATACGCGCCTCTGTCAAGGAGGATTTAAAGTGTTCCCCAGCAGAGCTAGTATATGGACAACCATTAAAACTTCCTGGTGAATTCTTTGATTCCAAGTTATCCAAAGCAACTATGGATACAAACGCATTTTTGGATAACCTTCGTGCAACAATGCGCAATTTAATTCCAGTCGAACCTCGGCAATCGAATACACCCATATTCGTACCCAAAAACTTGAATACATGCGAGTTCGTTTTTGTTCGCACTGATAAAGTACGAATCGGTCTAACACCTCCGTACGAAGGACCTTTTAAAGTCCTTCGACGTTTTCGAAAACAATTTGTTTTGGATTTAAATGGGAAAAATACTTCGGTTTCCATAGACCGACTTAAGCCGGCTTTTGGAGTTCTAGCTGCAACTCACTCAACAAATTTTCGCAAACAACGAAAAGTTCATTTTCAGGAAGGATCTATCTCGGAAGAGGGTGATGTAGTAGCTACAACGCACAACATTAAACATACATTACAACGACGCACACATCCCAATTAAAATTGTAATTAGTTTTATTTTAACAAAAATTATAATTCAGTAGCGTTAGCACTGTGTTACGTGTAACAATCAAAAATTATAACAAGTGAAATTATACATAAATTAAAACATAATAAAATTGTTAATTAAATACTACATAAAATAAAATAGTTTTTATTTAGTTAAATAAACTAAAGAGTGGACTTTGTTTGGTATGGCTGAAGTAAATTATGGAAGCACAATGAATAATTTGGTGGAAAGTACTAATAAGCAAGTGAAAAGTTTATGCAATAAGTACTCTACTCTATTAAAATGCAGTATTTAAAAATATACTTTTTACTGTTTATTTTTTATTTTATTAATAATAATATAATCTTCCTTACAGTAACAATTTGAATTTTATTTTTATTTTATAGAATATCGATTTCGACTTACGTCATCCTCAGTTCTTAAATTATTATTACAATTTTTGCTTGAACTATTACTTATATACTATTTCAACTGCTGTTTTTTATTATTATGTCATATATTTTGTTAGTTTTAGTGTTGATTTTATCATTTAATATGTCGTTATTCTTTTTATGTTTATATATATATATATATATATATATATATATATATATATATATATATATATATATATATATATATATATATATATCTATTTCTTCTAATCTATCTAGATGTTGTCCTTTTCTTTTTTTATGTAATATGGTTAAATTTGTGTTGATATGGTGTATTTGTGTTTTTCTATTTTTAAATGTTGGGCATATCTGGATTTTTCGCTTCTGTTAATTACATTGGTGCGTTCAATAAATCTTTTTGTGAAGGACCGCCCCGTCTGACCTATATAAAATTTACAGCAGTCGTCACAGGTAAGTTTATAAACACCTGTGTCTAAAATTTTGGTTTTTTTGGTTTTTAGGTAATTTTCTATTTTATTTTTGTTTTTGTAAGCTGCAATATATCCATATTTTTTTAAAGTTTTTTGCATTATTTTGAATGTTGTTTTATTGTATGTTACGCCTATGTATTTTTTGTCTGCTAAGTTTTCTTCATTCTTCAATGTTGTTAGGGTTTGCAAATTTTTCTTGTTTTTGTATTTTCTATTTAATGTGTCAATTATTTCGTTTTTATATCCGTTTTTACTGGCTATGTATTTTATGTTATTTAATTCGTATTTATAATTTGCTGTTCATGTTACTTCCCTACTTAGTTGGAAATTACCCTGCGTTCATATATTAGCAGTAGCAGTTGAGTTCGACTTGTTTCATTGATATACAACATAATACTATTACGCATGAGCCGTCAAACCAAGTTTTTTCTTCTTCTTCTTTAGAATATTCTAGCCTAAGACAAGTCCGATGTGGAAGGAGCTAGATCTACCACGAAAACAACTTAGATATAAATCTATTATGTTGCAGAATTATTCTTATAGTTAAGTTTTTTTCCAAATTTTCAGTTTTGATTTTCTTTGGGAAAACTTGAATAACTTGGTGCAAACTGCACCAATATTCGTATCTTTTAGCTTAAAAGAAAACAAATTGAAGCTATTATTGGCTCCAAGAAAATAAAAAAAAATAGTGTCTTTATTTGTTCAAAATTTATGACGTTGAAAATGGAAAAATTTTAAAAAAACGTGAATTATTTAACTTTTTTCGACTTTAACTTCCAGAATCCTCAATGGATTTTTACAAAATATCCTTCAAAATGTTTGTTGGCATATTTACTATGCACATGATTCATTAATATATATAATTTGTTTATTTTGTAAAATATGAGACCCAAAAACCGAAACAACATTTTTGATTTCCGAAAAAATTGTTTTTCTTGAATATTTCAAAAACAAGAGCTAACCTAAAAAAATGAATATGATATTCGTATTCAGGAGGTCCAAATCCATAAGAAAAGTTGGGTTTTATTCAGGGAGACAAAAAAAGTTCAAAATTCGTAAACTAGTGTTATCAGACATTACTGCAATCAACAATTATCATAATATTGGAGATTAAATCAATGCAATTCTCTCATCCATTTAAATACTAATTGAAATACATTAAATTATAGTTCAGAAGTGGGATTTGAATCGAGGGATATTAATAAGTTAATAATTTTTGAGAATATTGAACGAGATTGAGTTAACACGAGTAATTTATTAATATCAAAATGCCGCCTAAGAAAAATCGAGCTAGAGAATATGAGATGGAGGAGAATAAAGACATTCAATATCAAACGTTGATGCATCCAGATGATATAAAGAATCTAATTCCAACCTTCGATTATAATTTAGCATTAAATCGATGGATTAATAAAATCATCAAATATCAAAAACTATACCAATGGAAAGATGAAGCCACGTTGCTTTACGTTGCTTTCAAGGTTAAGTGGAACATAGAAATTATAGTTATAGCAGTTAAAGCAGTTAATGCAGGATTATAATTATAGTTATAATGAAATACTTTTCTTTTTTTAGAGTCTATAACAATATGTTTGGACAACATTGCCCAGCTATTACCAATTCATACTCCACTATATTCTTGATTTATAAGTTAATCTTCAAATAAGAACCAGAATATCAAAAGTGAAAATCTACAATTTAAAATAAATATATGATTCAACTAAGTTAATGAATCAATACCAACAAATTATCTACCATTTTAAAAAAATCAATATAAACCAGTATTCAATATATATCGGCTGCTTAACATAAACCACCCAAGCATTAATTTATATCAGCTGCTCAACATAACCATCCAATGGACTTCCAGGTGAACTTGTTTCTATTTAGTTTTTATGTAATTTTAATTTTATATAATCTTTAATATTATAATTACATTTGTATGCAATGTTAAGCACAATTGTATATTGTATTTAAATAATTTATCATTTGAATGTACCATGGGAAAAATTAAGGATGATAACTAACTCTCCTTTTAATTTTTATTTCTGATTTTTCATTTGGGGCACTCGCGCCAACCTAATCGTAATTGATTCTGCTTTAATACTTAAATACATCCGTAGTTTATACTATCGTTTTTTACATACATCAACTTGCCCAAATTTGAGATTCCGATCTGGAATCCATATCGACACAAACTTTCTAGTGATATACAAACCACAATACCTGACTGAACATCGCTTGAATACATTCTCTGTATATTAACGACTACGGTAGAGAAATTAAGATAAGGCTTTATCTCTCACAATAAAAATTAGAACTTTTATCAGTCCAAAAGCGTTAGTCAATCCACTACTTCTTTCATATAGGAACAAAGTGTATACTTTAACGCTCTTCCCTTGGTTTTCTTCTACCACTTTATTAACTAGTACCAAGATTTATCACCAAGTCAAAAGATATTAATAAAGATCACAGCGTTAACTCATACATACCTTTTTCTAGTTACATTCTATATTCTACTGTAACAATTTTTCTATTTATACCATGGATTCAGAAGAGTCTTCAGATATTGACATAACGGAGGACAACTGTGATAACCACAAAGAACAATCTCTAGACAGCAATAACAAGCAATCACCCAATCAAGACACAACCAATTTATCTCCTACTAACACCAAATTCAACTTTGAAATACTGCTCAAACGACTCTGGTCCCTTCTTACTGATCATAGAGGGCAAAAATATTCATGACCTATACATGGCAATGAGAGTTTCCAAATGAATAAAAATAGAATTAGAATCAAAACTTATAATTGGTCCACCGCAAATGCTATAATAGATTTCTTTGCGTCAAACACCGAATGCAGAGCTTTCATCCCCAACTTTTTTATTTTTGTAAAGGACATCATCAGATCCATCTCTTTGGATATTAATATAGTCGACTTGAAGAAACACTTAAACACTTTTGATAACATCACAGAAGTTGAAAGATTGACAAAATGGAATCGCGATTAGTGGCTGAGTCAACATCTTCTGTCGTTGTCACTCTTCGAAAATCCAATTTACCTGACCATATTCTTATCTCCAACGTCAAAAGATATATTACCCCATATCTAACCAATCCAATATTGTGTTATAATTGCCTCATATACGGACACACATCATCCAAATGTCGAGGTCAACTCCGCTGCTACAACTGTACAGAAGTAGACCATCAATCAAACAACTGCCCAAACAAACCTTATTGCCTATATTGCAAAAAAGAATGCACAATTAACCATCGAGATTGCAATGAATACATGTTACAAAAAAGAAGAAGATTCTTGGTACTTACAAAAAAAATTTCTCCAAAAGAAGCCAAACAATTAATCTCCACTTTAAATAACAATGAAAACCCTCACAATCTCTCAATTTCCCCACACAAATCAAACTCTCGAAAGTCAGAATATTTTGAGGATGCCTTATTGCACTCCAAAAGACAAAAAATACATATTTCATCTTCTCATAAAGTAAACGAAATCATAAAAAATAAAATTGACCCCTTAACTAACATTTATAAAGATGATCAAAAAATACAATCAGAATTGAAAACCTTCAGAATAGAAACTAAAAAAGAGAATGACTTACTAAAAACTGAAATTAGGGAAATCAAAAATAACCAAATAGACATATTGCTGCTGGTAAGAGACACGTTAAAGATCGGGGAAAACATCGCAAAGTTAAGCGATAAAGATATAAATAAGGATAATGAAATAATAAATCTGTGCGAAAACCTAAAGAAAATGGAACAACTATTGTCAATTTACACCAAAGACTCCGTTAATTACATCATCGATAAAGATTAAACACTCACCTCTAACCTCAACCTTCATCTAAATGCATACTGCTTATAAACCCCAGATATACCTCATCACGCAATTTAATTCTACTCACCTGTTTTTCATCTTCAATGTTCCACTTTTTACTATTATTTATTCTCAATAATTAAGTCTATCTTACACTTAAACCACCATATTGAACTAGTTAACCAACAGAAGTCAATCTCGTACAACATTATTAATCCACAACCTACACTTCTAAAATAACACATCATGCCTCTCAAGATATTGCAGATCAATATAAGAAGTTTGAAAAAAAACTTATCCGAGTTAGAAAGCTATATACATTTAAAGAATGTGAATATAGCCTGTCTTTCGGAAACATGGTCTAGCCCAAAAGAAACTGTAACGTCTGTCAAATTTTCACATTCAATAATGAAACCAATTTCGAGCTCTTCGACCGTTTATTCAAAACATTTCGAACGTCTTAAATATTTCAATCTCTCTCAATCAATAAAAAAAACCTTAAAATTTAAACGTAACGAACAAACGTTTAATTTCAGAAAATAAATAACGAAAAGAAGATTACTGAATTCACTCACAATAATCGAAAAAAATGAACGAGGATTTTTTTGTCTTCAATGTTGCTACACCTTGTGTTTTGTACACGAATGGATATAAAATGTCTGAATGGCGATATTTTTGTTCAATTACATGTTTCACTCTGAAACATCAAAAAACATTAACACATTAATATAATTTGTGACATAGTTTTTTTTATAAAAAGAAATGTTTTTTTTAAATCTTAACAATTCGATATGAAGATATTGAACAATTCAATTCGGTTTTTGACTTAAATGACTTAAAATAGTTCCCGGCGTGTTTATTTTTTTCTTTTGATTCTCTTTGAATCTACTTTAATAAAAGTCCAGCTAAAACAAAACATACAAGATAAGGGGTTACTCCAACATCCTAAAACACAGACATGACAACTACTGAGCTGGTGTGGGATTCATTTTAAAAAATAATATAGTAATGAAAACAATTCATGATCACTGGGACTATAATCCTTTGGAGGTCCTGAACATAACCATTACAGATCAAAATGGCATCACCCTCATCACGACAAACCCATCACCCTCATGCCATCACCCTCTCCCCTTTGTCCACTTTTTATGCGCTTCCCCACCCAAAATATCTTGGGACATTGATCAAACCAATATTGGTACCTTCGGACCACCTCTCCATTATATTAGATTACATCGATACATTCAACTCTCTTCATATTTTGAGAAAAAAGCTAAATTATAAATCGATATTTCGGAAGATCTTTCGGAACTCAACCCGGATCACACTTTTGATCTAGAAGACCTCGAACAGGAGATCAGCTAAATCATAAAACAAAATACAATTACAATCCCCAAAAGCAATAAATATAGACCCAAAACATGGTGGAACGAGACTATTAAACACTTATGGGATATAAAAAGAGAAACTAAAACTTTATAATCAACACCAAACTTCATTCACATACATCGAGCTAAAAAGATTCACATGTAAATTAAAGAAAGAAATTAAAAAGGAAAAACGTCTAGCTTGGATAAAATTGCATTAATCCAAATACAAGCGTGAAAAATGTCTGGAAAAAAATTAACAACTTCTTTAATAAATATACCAACACAAACATTTTTAAAATTAGAGATAATTTAGAATCATTTATGAACATATACTTCACGAACCAAAGAATTCACAGAAGTCTGTCTATCAACACACTTACCTTATGTAAAGATGAATTCCATTTAGAGGAAATTATCAAAATTATAAAAAATTCCAAAAACACTCTTCCTGGCATTAACCAAATTTCCTACAGGATTTTAAAAAATCTAAACACTAAACACATCGAGCAACTTCTGGACTTCTTCAATACCGCCTGGTACAATCAAACTTTTCCGACCAATTGGAAAATATCAAAAGTAATTCCAATACTAAAAGCTAACAAAGACAAAATGAAAGCCGAAAATTATCAAGCAATATCGCTACTCTCTGTAACATATAAAGTCATGGCAAAATTAATTATTAACAGAATTGACAAACATATCACAGAAAACTCTATCTTTCCAGATCTTTCATTCGAGGTAGAAAGGTAGATCTTCCGAAGACCTGGTCTTTTGTCTTCTGAACAAACTCACAGAACTCTCCAAAAACAACTTGTGTATTTTGTTAATAAGTTTGGATATTAAAGGAGCCTTTGATAATGTGCATGTCAATACCTTGACCAATATCATGAGTGAAACTATAACTATCTGAACTTTTACGCGAAACTTTCAATATAATTCACAAACTATACTTATAATTTATGCCGGATAGCTCAAAAAACTATATTAAAACTGATATTACGCCTGTACACTGAATTTAACACACACAAACAAATCTTTTACCTTGAAATCTCTTATCATTTTTCTTTTATAAATCACAGAAACATACTACTATAAATCTAGTGAATCTAACATGAATAAAAAAAAAACAAAATTAAAAATTAAACAATTTAAGATCAAATAGCTTACATTTAGTTTTTTGTGATGAATGTTGTCTTCAAAATTTTTTTTTATGCATTTCCGTTTACCTTTTTGTGATAACTCCCTTTATTATCAATTCCTGATTACAAATATTATGGGAAAAATGTTGGATAAAAAGAAGATGAGAGTCGCTGAACCCAAATATTTCTATGATTCGCTTATAATTTGTTCTGATCATAATTATTATTAAATTTTGCATCTGACTCAAGTGATAGCTGCTCTACTAACGCACATACTAACACGCATGTACAGATAAAAAAACGAACGTTCAGATAACGTTAGTTTTTTTCTCAAAAAAAACTTAAACTTTCGATTTGATTTTAGATTCATATTTTTTTCATTATTTTCATTTTGATCACCAAATGATTTATTATTTTTTCTTCACTAAACTTCCCATCACATTGACCAACCAAAAAAATACTTTGATTTTATTGAACAACAACAAATTTTAATTTTTCTATATAAAACACATTTACATTTTTTTATTTACTTGTTTTCACATGGTAATAATATATTTGTTTTAATTAATTTTAATATTAAACTAAACATTTTAATTTTTAACGATGTACTCAACTGAGTTTAAAATTATACTAACTTAAAAAACTTAAAACAATTGTTACAAAAATAAATTAAATAAATATATTTTATTCTTTATAACATATTGTTTTTTTTCAATTTCCAAAATTATACTCCTCGATTTGATTTTCAAATCTTCTTTTTTATTCGATTTTTCTCTCCGACCTGAATTCCCCCACCACGAGAAAACAAACTAAAAATACAGTGGTACCTCTGTAATGAGTCCACCGTTACAAAACAGGTATTCCTCCAGCATATATCACATGGATTCACAATAGACTTATCAACAGCACGGTAGGATTTAGTGATAACACATTCCACATAAACAAAACAGTACGTTTGGGATTGCCTCAAGGCGATCCAATGAGCCCAATACTATTCAACCTCTATACTTACCATCTTCATAATCTTTCAAATGATAATATCTTCATCCTACAGTACGCGGACGATTTCTTTTTCGTCATATCGGATTTAAATCACACTTTAGTCGAGAGAAAAACCAACTTATTCATATCCAAATTTGTAGGTCAACTGGAAAAGCTAAAGTTACAAATAAATATAAATAAAACAAAGTACATATATATGCACAATCGCAATCTTAATATTCCCTCCACTAACATAAAAATCAAAAATGAAATTATTGAACAGGTTGGATCTATGAGAATCTTAGGTTTCTATTTCGATAGGAAACTAAACTTCTTATGTCACCACAGGATTTTAAAAGATAAATGCAACTCTGTACTAAATGTAATAAAAATATTTTCCGGAAAAAAACTTGGAGCTCATCCAGCCACCTTACACAAAAGTTTGATCATGAGCAGAATTCAGTACAGCTCAATCATCTCCCTTAATCAATCTCACTTCAAAATTCTTCAAATCATCATTAACAATAGTCTAAGAATTTCCTTAGGACTTCTGAATAGTACCCCAATCTCTGCAGTTATTGCCGAAGCCGGGGATCTTCCCATAAATCTAAAAATAGAAGGGTACACATTCAAATATATGGTAAACCACATCTTCAAAAATACTTACGTAGGAAATCTTATAACTTCAAACTATAACCTCAAATATTTTAAATTCGTATACAATAAATACAGATTCATATTTAATAAAACACCTCTCTCTCCTAACACTAACTTAATAAATTCATTACTCTACATTAATAAAATGACCATAGACACATCAATACACAAATTAATTTCAACTAGGAGGGCCCGGAGACCACGCTTATAAAAAAAGTTTTTGCGTAGACATTTTGTTGACGTAGAAGCAATGATTTCAAAAAGTGGTAATGAGAAATGCTAGCATATAATTTTTAATTTTTCTTTTTAAATATATGAATGATAAGTAATCAGAACTCTAGCTGATCAGTTCGGATATATGACAAATTAGCGATCAAATAAGTTAGAGATCAAATAAGCTTACTTGAAAACTTATTTGATCGCTAATTTGTCATATATCCGAACTGATCAGCTAGAGTTCTGATTATTTTTCATTCATATATTTAAAAAGAAAAATTAAAAATCATATGCTAGCATTTCTCATTACCACTTTTTGAAATCATTGCTTATACGTCAACAAAATGCCTACGCAAAAACTTTATTTATAGGCGTGGTCTACGCAAAAACTTTATTTATAAGCGTAGCGAAGCACGCCGGGCCCTCCTAGTCAACATTATTACGCATGTTACGCATATAATCTCTTTTATTCCGACGACTCGATGTACCACTCACATCCAAACGTTTACGACGTGGTCTTGGCATCGAAATAAATAAATATATCAATATATCAAAAATATCAAATAAATAAAATATCAAAAATATCAAATAATATCAATATCAAATAAATTAAATATCAAACAAAATATCTTTATATCAATATCAAATATCTTTATATCAATTATCAAATATCTTTATATCAATAAACTAAATAATCGAAATAATATCGAAAACCGTCCTTGTTCAAAGACAAAAGACGACTGAAATGAATGAGAAAAAATAAATATAAAAAAGAAAATAAATTTTTAAGTTTCGTTTTTGTTGTTCGTTGTTCGATAGCTAATATATAAAAAAGAAAATATCATTCATAAAATATCATCATAAATATCATTCATAAAATATCATTCATAAAATCAACATTATTACGCATATTACGCATATAATCTCTTTTATTCCGACGACTCGAAAACCGTCCTTTGTTCAAAGACAAAAGACGACTGAAATGAATGAGAAAAAATAAATATAAAAAAGAAAATAAATTTTTAAGTTTCGTTTTTGTTGTTCGTTGTTCGCTAATATATAAAAAAGAAAATATAAAAAAATAAAATAAATTTTTAATTTCGTTTTTGTATGTATGTAAACTTATAATGCATATGTATATAAAAAGATTTCCGTATATAATAACTTTTTTATTTATGATCCGATTTGTGTGGATCCGAATCCGAATATAGGTTACACTAATATCAGTTAGCTGTGAAAATTTGAAATGAATCCATCAGCGAATAAAAAAGCCTTAGGCTCCACAAAGTTTTTTTCTAGCGTATTAATATATAAGAAGATTGGAGACTCCATCCATCTTAAATAGGGGGTCAACCTAAACTATATTAAAGAACTATCTCATCGAGACCATTGTTTTACAGATGGATCAATAAACGACTTGGGAAATGGTACACTGAGAGAAATCCTATTCTATTATTGAGTAAAACCAATTCTTAATAACAGAAAATCAAAATTGATGAAAATTAATGACTTAACTACTTAAAAAAAGAATTTTATGCTTAAATTGAGATCAAATAGATCAGTTTTAGTAATTTAACAATTTCACAAAATAAGACTAATAATTTCAAATTCGTGGATTTATAAGTTACAACATTTAAATCAACTATGCTACGTTTATGCATTATTCTAATTATTTGACTATAAATATTTTGACTTACAAAAGATCGATGAAATTGTAATATATTTATTCTCAATCCGAGTAAAAAATTTAGTATCAAATGTAGAAAACTGATTTCTTGAACCGATATTGATAAATTTCGTTAGTTTTGACAGAAATATTTTCTCAAATTTAGACAAATTTATTATTATTAATTTATGAATTCTGTGATAGGGTTTCTGATTCCTGTTTAACAGTAACAGTAAAACAGCTGTATTTTGAAAAAAAAAATCTGGAATTTTTGGAAAAGGCTGTTTTACTGTTTTTTGTGTTTTTAAATTTAAATTTGAACTCTCGCAAAAAAAATTGAAAATCTCATTTTCTTACATGCGTTCGTCGTAACGATGAAAATTTATTTGAAAGTCCATTTTAACCAAGCAATTTTATATTAAATAAGAGGCAACAGTTTAATATTTCTTCTCTTTAACATCTCTGTTAAAATGGAAAAAACAATATCAAAAGTTAAACATCAACCATTTTCAGAAATTGGATGGATTTAAATTGCCCGCTAAGGAAAGATCTTAAATTAAACTTTTGCACGAAGATTTTGATGAAAAGGAGAAAAAACTATGAGCACAATTAAATTGAAAGTTGCTAAGTTTACCATCGATGAGTCGATGTCGTTTACTGTTGATGAGATTACTGCTTTAACAGGACGAAGATATTTCGGAGTTAACTGTAATGATCAAAATGAAAATATCACGTATCAAACAAGATTCATTCGAATTTTCGCTTTATGAGTACTCTCGATATGATTGAAATAATAAACCTACAGCTTAGCTGTATTGGAATATCGATTAAAAATGATTTGATTGCTTCTACACAAGATGGAGATCCAGCTAAAAGGTATATTGATAAATCGAAGAGACTGGTCACATTTTAAATCATGGCCTGCATTTTGGAGTGTGTTTCACACTCTGTAAAATAAAATCTGATATTGAAGGTCCTGCAAAGGAAAAAATGTTGAAGTAATCGATAGTGAGAATGAAGAAAACATCGACCACCATGATTTATATAAAAACACCTACAAGCTCATCAAATACATGAAACTGTCAACTATTCAAAATCATGTTTTTTATTCCAAGACTCGCTAGAACCCAATCCTAATAAAAGGCGATTGATAAAGACTTTATTGGAGCTTAAGACATATTTAGATTTGGTCGACAACGTAGATGCGTGAAAAGATTTACTAAAGAAGCTATTTACTAGAAACTTAAAACTAGCTGTTGAGGATCTTAGCAGATAAGATTCAACACTGATGAGCACTCACACAATATTTTAAATTTATTCTCTTTAATGAATAGAGAAATTAATAAATAGTTGATAGATAATTTAAAGATTCGAATTGATGAACGTTGGAGTGCGAATGTCAATATTTCATTATGCAGCCCTATAAAAAACCTACGATTACGCTATCCAGGCATCTCGTGGCATCTTTTTTTGGCGTAAATGATGTAGAAATTATTATAATGACTAGCGATAATTCATACAAGTGAATTTTAACTGTACAAAGAGAACTAATGTATATGCTTCAGAAAAATGAGCCACTAAGACTCTGCTAGATAAGACAATTTCAATTGAACAAACGCTAAATTTTCTCTATTTTCTATCTCTAAACTACAGGCAAACCATAAGAGAAAATTTATAGGAAGGTTTTCGATACTACATATGAATATTCTTTGATTCTGTGGATGCGGGAAGAGTATTTTCAGTGTATGCAAACTTCTGTACAAAAACAAATTTACACCTTTCTGCTACGTCATTATCAGCGCTTGTAGCTTGAACATATCATTATAGAAAATAAAATTTATATTAAAATGTAACCATATAAACTTTCATAAAACATGGAAAATAGTAAAACAGCTGTTTTTCAAAATTTTAAAACAGCTGTTTTTTAAAAACACTGTTTTTTAGAAACCCTATTCCGTAAAAATTGAAATTCATAATTCCTGAATAGTTTTTCTTCATATAAGCAATTCATTGTGCAAAATGGTTCTTGATTCGTGTATATGAGATCAATATGAGAATAAGATTTATGATTCATTCACGTTTTTGACTGATTTACTTAAATTGATAAAATAATACTTATTTGATACGATTTTTTCTTGCTTATTTTGAGAATAATATTGTTAATAGGAGTAATTGGACCATAAAAAATTTAGTTACAAATGCTATTGAAAGTATTTTTATTCATGTTATTCTGGTTTAGTTTGAGTTTAAATTTTAAGATATCGAAACGTTATATAAACTGTGTACTGAAAAGTGTTATTCATTGTGCAAAATATGGAGGAAATAAGTTGTGTGTATAATTTACGGTATATAAATAGTCAATAGTGTCATGAATATTATTATATTTCATTAACATATTTTACCTATATTATGATATTAATTAATTAGTGTTAGTTGTAGTTTTTCAAACGGGGCACTCAGGAGAAAACCTCATTGAAGTGCGCAGAAATGAATGGTGCTTTCTTAATTGTTTTTCTAAGTGTTTTTTTTTTCAAATAAGTATAAAAAATGAAAAGATTTTTGATTTCATATGAAAAATAATATTATCATTAACAGGATGTTTTATTCCAAATAAACAATTAATAGCGAATTGATTTGGTTTTCGCCTCGTTCGCCTAGTTGGGAAACATCATGGAGTTAATACTGGTTAATAATCATTAATATTAATATATTTAAATTTATTTTTCCTATTTCAATATCATTTGTAGTAGCTTGACAGGAATTTTATTAAGCTAAACGCAAGTGTTTTTGTTATGTTTTATTGTAACTATTTCCTAAAAATTGTTTATATTTTAAAACATTTGACTGAGTTTTTATAAAAATTTGTATTTATTATAGGCTGATATGATGTAGAGTGAGATAAGTTGTGTGTATTGTATTGAGATAAGTTGTGTTGAAATAAGTTGTGTGTATAATTTACGGTATATAAATAGTCAATAGTGTCATGAATATTATTATATTTCATTAACATATTTTACCTATATTATGATATTAATTAATTAGTGTTAGTTGTAGTTTTTCAAACGGGGCACTCAGGAGAAAACCTCATTGAAGTGCGCAGAAATGAATGGTGCTTTCTTAATTGTTTTTCTAAGCGTTTTTTTTTTTCAAATAAGTATAAAAAATGAAAAGATTTTTGATTTCATATGAAAAATAATATTATCATTAACAGGATGTTTTATTCCAAATAAACAATTAATAGCGAATTGATTTGGTTTTCGCCTCGTTCGCCTAGTTGGGAAACATCATGGAGTTAATACTGGTTAATAATCATTAATATTAATATATTTAAATTTATTTTTCCTATTTCAATATCATTTGTAGTAGCTTGACAGGAATTTTATTAAGCTAAACGCAAGTGTTTTTGTTATGTTTTATTGTAACTATTTCCTAAAAATTGTTTATATTTTAAAACATTTGACTGAGTTTTTATAAAAATTTGTATTTATTATAGGCTGATATGATGTAGAGTGAGAATTTGTTTTTTTATGTAAAAGTCTAATTAGAGGTTACCAATCAAGTTTATAAAATCATGTTAAACATCTGAATGCTAAAAAGATCTTTCAAAACACCGGATAAATTGATCAGGTTTGAATATTTACTTTATATAAATAACATTATATTAATGCAAAAACATTTGCTTATTTTCTAGATTAAAAACATACAAGTGCTTCAATCATTGAACAACAAAATTACACTGCTATTTAGAGCTACTCTACTGAGGACAAAATCGTAATTGGGAAAATCGATTTCATCATGCGTCTTAGAAATTAGCAGCCACAAATTAATTGGATCAAAACTAGAAGAAACAAGATCAACAGAATTTTAAATATGGTAAATTTGATAATATTATTTATATAATTTAGCTTTTTTTATATACTTGTGCTCTATAATTTTTAATTTTAATAATCTAAAATTTTAAAGTGTTTTAATTTTTATTTAAATTTCATTCAAATATTCAAAAATGGAATAATTTAAATGTTAGGGTTGCATTTTAAATTGTTTAAATTAAGTTAAAGTAAAGTTATTTCGCTTCAAGTTTAATTGGTTAGTTTTACCTATTAATTTATTTGAACGACATATTCTTTGGTTTGTGTATTTATAAATAGATAATAACTAGTTAGTTAATTCAAATATAAAATATTTACTAATGAATGTAATTTCTTTATATAAAAAAACAATATTTGTGAATAAAGTGTAAAATAATATTAAATAAAATTATGTGTTTTAATTTCTTATTTGGTTTTGTTTGCATTTGAAAATAATACCAAATCCTTATCAAAAAGAACTGCATTCTTTAAAATATATAAATTTGATTACCAATACAACAAGAAGAACATATCAAGCATTATTATCTCAATTTAAGCATAAAATTCATATTCAAAGATCACTAAAGAACGTTGCACGTTTTCTCAACCAATGCAATTTTCACTTAAATCTTGCGCCAGCTGATCAATAAATGGTTCAACTTGAGAATTATTGTACTTGTTTTAAGAATATTTTGCAATATTTTATTCTTGAAAATAGAGAAGATATTCTCAAAATGAATTTAATTTAGTCAAAATATAACAAATTTCATCGAAGGATATTCTCGTACTTAGTATACTTAGTATACTTCTTCTCAGAATGAGTTTAAAACTCAAAAAAGATTAATAGTTTTTAATTCACATTGATTCAAGTATTCTTAAAAATATTAAATATATTCTCAAAGGGAGTATAGTTTTGAAAACGGTTTATGATTTTATAAATCAAAGATTTATCATATTGAGAATAATATACTTTAAACAAGCAACTGAATGTACTTGAATCATGTTGTATATGCTCAATTTTAGAATTTTAAAAATTAACAAATTATTAGCGCCTTATTCTTCAAATGAGAATAAGTTGAGAATAGTTATGCTTAGCACACATTTAAGCAACTATTATGCATAATCTTATACCTATTATACTTGAATTGAGCAATCTTTTCTTTCAGTGTATAGGTATATATAACCAATATGACTCCTCCACCTATTCTTTATCCATTCTGGAAAATATTTCTATAAAGTCCCTGGAACTCTTAGCAATTCACGAAGCCATCAAGATCGCCATAAATTCAAATATAACTTGACTTGATAATATTTACTGATGCATTATGCTCTTGCATATCCCTCTCTAATTTAAAATACTCAAAATTAAAATACTATGAGAAATCAATCGTTAACTTACTTCTGCACAATAACATAAAGATCACAGTGGTATGGATTCCCAGCCACTCTGATATTCCTGGTAACGTAAGGGTTGACGCCGCTGCCAAATTGGGTTCTTATTCCGACAAAGTTTTAAAAATTAAAATTTTTCCCGATGAATCTGTCAACATTCATAAGCTTCTCCTCTACTCACAATGGCAGATCTAGTTTATAGATAATGACACATACAAAGATGACGCATTCAAATTGATCAGAGGCTTATGTCAAAAATGTAATTGCTTTGACAGTGCTGTCCATGCGTTGATGAACTGCACAATTCACTCTTCCATTTGATCGAAATGTCCTTCTATAACTATGGAAACCCACTGCATCCGGGCCACACCATATTCCGGGGCACAACAAGGGTACAATTTAAAAATAACTATGTAACTTGGTAATATTGGCGAAAGCTTAAACCATACTAAAATAAAATATTAAAAAAAAAAAAGTCCAATTACATGTTCAATGCATTAATTTTGTAATACAAAATTTTGTAACACAAGAAACCTTGAGGAACTAAGAGAATCGTCCTTTCATTGTTTAATTGTGGATGAAAGTATTGATATATCTACACACAAAGCTTTAATTTTATACATAAAATACCGGCCTAAATTTTCTTCTGACCGTAAAACCGTATTTGCAGGAATTTTAAAATTAACTGGATTTACTAGTTCCTTCATATTTGAAGCTATTGACGAATTTTAAATAAAAAATTATATCAATATGCATAATATGGTACTGTTTACTTCAGACGTGCTTCTGTAATGCTTGGTAAGATTAATGGTGTGGCTGCATTGTTACGAAACAGAATCCCTAATTTATCGCAGCAGCATTGTGAAGCACACAAGGAAGATTTAGGAATTGATGATGCTTGAAACATTATTAAAGACAGTATTTACCATGTTTAGTAGATCAACCGTAAAGAAAGCAAGCTTTGAAGAATTGGCAAGCGTAGCTGAATGTGATGTTGTAGTAAAACAAATTACGTGTTTTACCACAGCAACTTCCCAAAAAACCAAAAACAATTAATAACATTTCCCAATATTCCAAATTATAAACAAATAAGGATTAATACAAAATTACAAATTACAAATAGAGGAATAGAGATTTCCAAATTATAAATAAATAGTAAAAACAAAAACGCAACATTGACCTAAACTCTAGTTTTCCATTTCAATCGATTACAATTTCGTAACACCTTTTTCGCAAATCGTGCATTTATTCCAATTTTATTAAAACAATATTTCCGTGATAATAATCTAAATCCTTATTAAAATTAAAATAAATGTTAATTTCGCGAAATTACATTATCTATATAAATAAAATTCGATGTCTGTCTGTCTGTCTGTCTGTCTGTCTGTTCGGGATAAGCTCCAAAACGGCTGAATTGATTTAGATGAAACTTGACATACATAAAGAAAGGAATGTCAGGAATGTCATAGGCTACTTATTTTCATAGAATATATAGTTTTTAATATATAGTTTTTATAATAGAATTCTCCATTACTTAATTCTAGCAACGAGTTTGCCTAAATGTTGATTACATACAATTATTTTTCAATTTTTCTAACAAAACGAGTTTGCCTAAATGTTGTTTAATTATGTGTCTATTATGAGTATGTTTTTATTAAATAGAGACACATTTTTTATTTTGTTGTATATGTTTTAAAATCTGACTTGCAAGATTTTCTCATTTGTTGTTTATGAAGATTTTTTATTTAGAGAAGAATTAGAATGTGTGTTTATGTATTTAGTTTAATTATTTCGAGAGATATTTGTATTTTGTTTTAAATCTATTGCGTAGTTATTATTTTTGATTTATTTTTTAATCGTTGCTATGTTTTCTAATTATATATGTGTATGTTTTTATTATATAGAGACACATTTTTTATTTTGTTGTATATGTTTTAAAACCCGACTTGCAAGATTTTATCATTTGATGTTTATGAAGATTTTTTATTTAGAGAAGAATTAGAATGTGTGTTTATGTATTTAGTTTAATTATTTCGGGAGAGATTTGTATTTTGTTTTAAATCTATTGCGGTTATTACTTTTGATTTATTTTTTAATCGTTGCTAATAGTTATATTTTGGAATTGTTTTGGGATATAACGATTATTAACTCCTTACGTTGTGTTATATTGGAATTATTAGTTTTTCAAACGATTATTAGCTCCTTATATTGTGATATATTGGAATTATTTATTATATTGGAATATTGGAATTTTTTATTATTATTGTTAAGTTGCAAATAATTTGTCGTTTATTATTATTGTTATTGTAAATTTATTTGGTCGCAAAACCCCAGTGGTTAGTTCGTTGCAAATAATTTGTCGTTTTACGGGACTATAAGTCATGCCTAAGAGAAATTTGAAGCTTTCTAGAATGACCAAAGAAGGTAGGAGAATGAAATCGACGCGAGCTGCAGAATCAGATGATTCCAGGCTACAACGTTTAGACGTCGATCGTATTCGACATTCAAGCTCGCGAAGTCTGGAATCAGATGAGTCTAGACAACAGCGGTTAGAAGAAGATCGTATACAACACGCGGTTTCACGAAGCCTTCAATCAGACAAGTCTAGACAACAGCGGTTAGAAGACGATCGTATACAACACGCGGTTTCACGAAGCCTTCAATCAGACGAGTCTAGACAACAGCGGTTAGAAGACGATCGTATGCAACACGCGGTTTCACGAAGCCTTCAATCAGACGAGTCTAGACAACAGCGGTTAGAAGACGATCGTATACACACGCGGTTTCACGAAGCCTTCAATCAGACGAGTCTAGACAACAGCGCTTAGAAGACGATCGTATACAACACGCGGTTTCGCGAAGCCTTCAATCAGACGAGTCTAGACAACAGCGCTTAGAAGACGATCGTATACAACACGCGGTTTCACGAAGCGTTCAATCACACGAGTCTAAACAACAGCGCTTAGAAGACGATCGTATACAACACGCGGTTTCACGAAGCGTTCAATCAGACGAGTCTAGACAACAGCGCTTAGAAGACGATCGTAAGCGACAAGCTGTCTCACGTAATAAAATGTGGTTAAACAAATATAACAGCGGATTTAGTTACGATTCTCAAATTATTTATTCTGCTGCTTCAGAAATAGGTTCAATGAATATTGTGTGTAACTACTGTAAAGCTTTGAAATGGAAAGGAGAACCAATAGGCATTTGTTGTCCTGGAGGAAAAGTGCGTCTGGATCTCATTCAGCAGCCACCTGAGCCACTGAAATCGTTGTTATGTGGGGACCATCCAAATTCTCAACATTTTCTCAATAACCTTCCAAGGTATAATTCAGCTTTCCAGATGACATCTTTTGGGGCAAAAAGAGTTAATGAAGGGCATTTCATGCCAACATTTAAGATACAAGGACAAGTGTATCACTTGATTGGTTCTCTACTTCCGATAGAAAATCAGCGGGAATCATTTTTACAAATATATTTTATAAGTGACTATAAACAACAAAGAGATACAAGATTACATTACTTTCCAAATTTGAATCCTTTATTACTCGAAATACTACAATCAATGCTAAATGAAACGAACCCTTACATTCAGGATTTTAAAACAGCACTCCAGCTATTTCCGACACATTCAAATGAAAATATTTACAAAATTGTAATAAATGCTGATCATCGTCCTTCAATTGAGCACAGGGGTCGCCACAATGAACCGGAAACAAATGAAGTGTCTATATTAATAGTAGATTAACAATGTGATAAACGAGACATACTTCACAAAAAAGATGATAGTTTACAGCGGATCCCAGAGACGCATAGATCATATGATGCATTGCAATACCCTCTTATGTTTGCTTACGGTGAAAACGGATATCATTTTGCGGTCTATCAAGTCCATTCTAATACGGGCCTAACGAATTTCAATAAAAAAGTCTCTGCACTACAGTACTATTGTTACCGATTAATGATAAGGAACAACGAATACAATCATTTGCATTTTTACAAACAATTGTTCAATCAATACTTAGTGGACGTATATGCAAAAATCGAGACAGAAAGATTAATCTATATACGAAATAATCAGAAAAAACTAAGAGTTGAAAATTATGTACACCTTCAAGACGCTATCAACCAAAACGAAGATGTTGAGAATTTAGGACGATTAGTAATTTTGCCTTCATCGTTCATGGGAGGACCTAGATATATGCACGAACGCACCCAAGATGCATTTTGCTATGTTAGAAAATATGGGCGTCCCGATCTATTTATAACATTTACGACCAACCCAAAATGGGATGAAATCACCCGTGAACTTTTAACTGGGCAGTCAGCGTCTGATCGTCATGATATCATATCAAGAGTTTTCAAACAAAAACTGAAAAAAATGATGGATCTTTTGGTAAAAGGCAAAATTTTTGGTATTCTCCGTTGTTATATGTACAGTGTAGAGTGGCAAAAACGTGGTTTACCTCATGCGCATATTTTGATATGGTTAGAAACTAAAATTACAGCCCAGCAAATTGATTATGTGATTCGTGCAGAATTACCTGATAAAGAAGACGACCTTGAACTATTTGAAATAGTAAAAGCACATATGGTTCACGGTCCATGTGGTGCTTATAATCCACAATCTCCCTGCATGAGTAATGGCAAATGTAGTAAAAGATTCCCTAAGTCATTCACCATGGAAACTGTGACAGGTGAAGATGGATATCCATTTTACAGGCGTCGATCACCTGAAAATGGTGGCATTGGAGCAATTATACAATCACGAAACATCTCTTTTGATATCGATAATCGGTGGATTGTCCCATTTTCTCCCGTATTGTTACGAACATTCAAAGCCCATATTAATGTTGAACTTTGTAACAGTGTAAAATCTATAAAGTATATTTATAGATTAGACCTAGACATACATTTGGAAAATGGTCAGAGAGTTTACTTCGATCCAAATAATGTCCAGACAGTACTACAAAATCCAAAAAATACAACATTGATGGCATTTTTCAATTTGTGTCAGAGCGACAATTTTGCAGCCACTTTACTTTATGAAGAAGCACCAACTTACTATTCATTCAATAAGTGTAATGGAAATATTTCAACGGCGACGTCGTGGTACTCCTGTTGAAGGCCACCCTGGTGTTTTTCACGAGCATGCTCTGGGTAGAGTTTATACCATACATCCAAATAATCAAAAATGCTACTATTTACGGATGTTAACGGGCGAAGCCCGCGGGATACCCCCTAGTGTTTAATAAAATAAAATAAAAACAAAAACCTAAAGTTTGGTCAGTGGATCGTTTTTATAGAAATACCAATTAATAATAAGGTCAACGAGTAATCATTTTTAAATTATAAAAGAAATATTTTAAATTAAAATCGTGGTAGTCGGAATAAACAAATCGAATCAAGTCAGTCATTTTTAGAGTCAATTTTACAAATATAAAACAAGCCAGTCAATTTAAGAAAAATCAATTAAACGGTCAGTTGTTACAAATCAACCAAGTGAAATCGTAAAGTCAAGTGATTCATTAAAATAGTAATTAAGCGGACCAATAGTGAAGTCAGTTTTCTTTAGTCAATCTTTATTTGACAAATCAGTCGTTAGGTCAAATTTTAAATATTATAAACAGAGTTTAGTTAACAAACTATAAGTTAAGTAAAATATAAAAATAAACCAAAACATTGTGTTATAGTTTTTGTCAAATAAAAGTGGTGTTATTTGGAGTTTTAAATATATAAATATAAACTAAAACATTGAGTTATTGTTTTTGTCAAATAAAAGTGCTGTTATTTGGAGTTCTACTTAACTTTGTGTAAGCTAACCTAAACTTATCACAAAGAGTTTCCCTCATTTCTTTAGGAAATAAGAACGTTCCGGTTAGAGATTGAGTGCAGTCAATCAACAGACACATCAATAATCCTATTAGTTAATTAAAAGCACTGCATTTTCCACACGTGAAAGTGTCACCAGTCTTCGAAAGCACTAAAGTATAAAATATAAAATAAAGTATAAAATAAGTAGTGAAATAAAAACTTAAAACAATTATTGGCACTACACATTGTTTTATAGTAGTGTTAACATTTGCATTACAATGTATTAGCATTTTGTCCATTAAATGAAGTTAGATGGCTGTCAAGACATTTTGCAGTAAGAGCATTTATTCGTAATTACGATCTGTTGATAGTTGGTTTTTTGGACACAAAAACGATATAAATGTCACAATGGCGACATAAAAGAAATCAATCAAGTTTTAATTGTATAACGATTCATTTCGAAGTAATGGTAGAATTAAAAACATCCGTTTTTTAGAATGTTTAAATTTTTAAAATAAAATACCTAAATATTACAGTTATGTCAAGCACTGACATCAAGTAGTGCGGTTTATCAAAAGTTTCTAATAAAAAAAACTTTATTAACAAGAACAAACATATTGTTGGTTAAATATTCGTTTTTGGTTAACTTTTTTTTTATTAACAAGTGAAAAAACCATGTTCTCTTATAAGGTTTTGTATGGGTTAACAAACAATTCATCTTGATATGTCAATAAAACGCAAATAAATATTTAAGGCGTAAATATAAGGTGTCAGTTATATCTTTGTTGTCTGACAGTAAATTTGTTTGGGACGGCAGAAGGAGTTCAGTAAAGTTTTTGATTGGAAAGCAAAAAGAATTGATGAAAAGTTTTTGATTGGAAAGCAAAAAGAATTAATGAAAAAATTTGATTGGAAAGCAGAAGTAACTACAGGGATTTATTTTAAATGAGGAAGGGAGCTGAAGGCGAGTTCACTGAAGAAATAATAGTTGTAAGTACAGATGTAAAGGTAATATTACCCATGGTAAAATTACCGGTAAAATTGGTAATATTACGTAATATTACTTAGGCTTGGTAAAATTGGTAAAATTGCAATAAAACTTATTAACCTTTGTTCAATAAAAATCAAAGTTTGTGCTTTTTTTGTGGAATTATAGAATATTTTTTACAACAACAAGAATATTTATTACAACAAGAAGCCTCTGAAAATCTAGATCTTAGTCCAAAATGAATTTGAGGTATTAAGCGATTTTTTAAACAGCTCTAGATTGAGGCCATCCAAGGTTATTGATTCCAACAAATCATTTTATTTCAGATGATGTGCAATTCAGTTCAGCAGTATGTCTTTGTGCAGTACCCACTGGCGAGCAATTGATACGAATAAAAGAGCAAATCTTATGCATTTCGTCGGTACACTGCGGTGAACTATTTTTCAATTGCAGTACGTGGTGTGGATCGAGTGAATTAAAAACATTCTGTTGGAAAAACAAAATTCTTCATTTGGCTCTATAGCAGTTGCGGTATAGTCGGATTTCTATATTATTTCTTTGCTTTGAATTGAGTTGAATAATATTGTGAAGTTCGTAGATCAGTAGATGTCTTTATTGTTGGCCGCAAGTATAGTTCGTTTTCTCACAAATCGTGATTCTTATACAGTAAGTTAGAATATTTGGAAATAATTTGAAAGTAATTTGGTTCGCGTTGCAATTTTACTTTAAACGAAGCAGCAACAGCAGCAGATCGATGAAATTCTCAAACAGTTAAGAACACACAACGCAACGAAACATTATCAGCCCTTCATTGTAAATGTTTGTTTTGAGTTTTAAAAAACATTTTTTTTAGCCATTTACCTTTTATATTTTTCACATGAATGAAACAATGCACGAATTAGATTTTGATTGTTGCCCGCGTAATTAATGTATCTATCCCATCGTCGGTTATGGCATATGTGGAGTGACACGTCACACGTTTGATGCCGTTGACAGTTATCAATGATGAAAAAACGTTGAACCGAGCTCATTTTCCAACCACATGCGATGAAAGTAGCATTTATCTAGATTGGGATGAATCGCATATAGTTTGAACATATATTAAGTTTCAATGAATATGCTTGGTTTTCTGTAGACTCACTTTTTGAATTTGTGCCGTTAAAATGTTTTTAGATTTCTATTCCATGTGTAATACTAATACGTAAACATTTTCGAATATAGTATTGTCCTTACAAACTTCGACATAACAGAGAAGAAATCAGTCATCGTTGTAGCAAGTTGGTCCAGGATTTGTGAATTTTACCTATTTTACCAATTTTACCAATCTTACCGGTAATTTTACGGTAAAATTACCATAAAAATATTTTACCGGTAAATTTACATCTGTAGTTGTAAGTCAATTTTTTTTTATATAAATTTTTAGTAAATTTAACGCTAGAACCTTTAACTTGCATTTTTTTTATATTCGTAATGATTATTGTAATGTCAAGATAAATCTTCCTTGCTGAGGAGAGATTGCCCCAAATCAAGATTACGGCGGGGCTTAGATACCGGATAAGGAGATAATAATAAAATTATAATAATTATATTTTTGTGTGTAAAGTCCAATGGTAACAAGTTCTCTACAAGTAATGAATTATAATAGTTTAGTTTTCTTGTGTGTGAAATATGTCTTAAATTATAGCGTCGTAATGAATTCTTATACGAATATATAATTACGGTAATTTAAAAGTGAATATAAAATAAAAATAAAATAACAGTTTTTTTCTCTCAATAAAATAATAACAAATACTGAAACCCATAAAAAACTGATTGAATTGAATTTATGAATTGTGTATTGATTATGATTTGTCACAAAAATTACATGATAAAGTACAAGTTGTGAAAACTATTATCGTTGGAGTAATTAGTTACATATATGAATTGTTTTAACTTTAAGGCTATAAAGTGATACTCTATTTTCTTTAATAGTGTAACTTTGTTCTAAATTATTAACTGTCATAAACTTAATAAGATTAATTGAAATTTGTGTGCTAATATTGTGCCATTGTGTGCTAATGTTGTGCCATTGTGTAGGCACGCAGCTATTTATTTTAATCTAGTGTTTAATTGAATCCGTATTAAATTTATTTTGACATCGCGATATTTTTTTTTCCCTTTCGATTTTTATTATTTGCGCTTCTGTCTTTCACTATATTTTGTTTGCACACAGAAAGAAATTGTAAACAAATAATATTTGATCACAATTCGGAAAGAAAAAAAAATGAAAGGATTTTGAGATTATTTAATTGCTCTGTGTATTGTGTGCAGTATGAGTATGTTTTTTTTTATACTTTGAATGGTGTTGGTGAACTCGGCTTTTACCTAAACGATAAAACAAGTTACTATCATTTGAGCTTTCCGTTATTAGGTTACGTGGCAACTCTGGTTAGAAAAATCTTTTAGTAATTATCATGATCTCGAACATAATAACAACTTTAACATTTTTGTTATAAAAATTAAAAACGTGCACCGAAAAAAAAGCAATAAAATAAAATTTTATATTCTATAAATTTATTCACGCGGTCATAATATTAAAAAAAAGTTTAGTTTTTTTTATTTCCTAGTGTTAAATGGTAATTAATTCGTAAGTAGCACTGATAATTCTTGTGTTCAAATTAGTTATCTATAGGATTTTATTTTTTTTTTTATATTAGAAATCGCCATAAGCGGAAAATTTTTGCTTTTGTAAAATTACGGTATTCAGTTCAGTCAATTTCGTAAGTAAATTTTATTTTTTCTTGTGTATTGCAATTTAAAGTAATTTATATTTGCATTACTGAATCAGTAAATCCGTAAATTGAAAGGCCGTGTTAACGCGAGATCACAGTATCATCAGCGAAAAGATTTTCTTCCATAAAAATCGTAAGTTTCGACTTCTTTTATTACCAAGTGAATAGTAACGTGACCGATTTTTATTGTTAATAGCGAAGTTTTTTTTTGAGCGCGCCAAAAACTCACATATCTGAAACGCGCCGAGGATTCTGCAATCCATTATCAAATCAAAAGCGCGGCACTAAATCCAGGCGTTGCTACGAGGTGCCGTTAATTAAGGAAGAAAAATTGATTTTCTACAAAAATTGAAATTTGAAAATTTTCTCAAAACTTGAGAAAACTTTTGGCGCTAAAACCCACGTTGGAATTATTGTCAAGAGCGTTCACCAAGGCTATTTCAAATTAAAGTTAAGTTGTCATTTTATTTTCTTGAAACTAAATTATTGATCTGAGAAATATCTTAAAATTAACAAAAGAAAATAATCTAAATTGAATAAAAATATTTAAAACCTAAAATAAAAAAAAACGACAAATTAAAATATAAATTAAAAGAAGAACCTATCTACAGAAGAAAGCTGAAAGAAAAAAAAAATAATAAATTTTAAATTTTAATATAATTTTTTTGATATCAAGTCGGTAGCAAAATTGTAAAATAGGAAAAAAATACGCCGAATATCACTAGCCCTATGCATAGATGGGTAGCGAAATCCTAAATTCGACGTCCACGCCGTGCTGCCTGGGTAATGCTGACAGAATTAGGTTGGTGTATTGGAGACAAGCAGAGTAAAAACTGCTTAGTCAATGACGATACATCACGGCGAATTGGCGCCTTACAACCAATGCGACTCAAGCGTCTGTTCTCCATGTCAGGGGCGGCTTGGAGCGGGCGTGTCTTGAATCAAGCGGCTCGCTATATAAACGTGTAAAAAGGTTGTTTCTGGTGACCTTAATATGCAGAACGGACCCATTCACGACAACTTGGGTTGGGTCTAAGGTTAACACCCTAACCCCGGAAAAAAACTAATATGTTAAATTTGGTGATCAGAAAAAGAAAAACAGACCCGGACAACAAAACAGAATTTTACCTGGACGTGAAAAAGGACCAGACTACCGAATCGGAACGTGGAACGTGCGCAGCCTGAGCGCTCCTGATGCTCTTATAAGTCTGGAAAAAGAGGCTGAGAGGTATAGGATGGATATTATTGCTCTACAAGAAATTAGACAGCCGATAATCGGAAAACAAGATTTGGATAGTCACTCTCTATACTGTAGTGGTCATCCTTCTCGAAGAGAATTTGGTACTGGCTTTCTTGTTGGTGCACGCATACAAGAAGCCGTGATGAAATTCATCCCGGTCAGTGAGAGGATCTGCTACCTACGTGTACGTGGTACATATAACAATATTTCTCTTATTGCCGTGCATGCACCTACTGAAGCTAAGACCGTCGACGAGAAGGATAATTTATACATAGCACTGGAAGAGGTTATGAAACAAGCACCCACACGCGACCTCATTATGGTTCTTGGTGACTTTAATGGACAGGTTGGAGGAGATATCTCTTATGGAAATGTGGTGGGTCCCAACAGCCTGCATTTGAATTCGAATGATAATGGTGAGAGAATGACTGAGTTTGCATTATCAAATAATTTGAGAATTGCCAGTACGTTCTTTCCGCATCGATCGATTCGTAAACAGACTTGGGTCTCACCGAATGGAAACACTCGAAATCAAATTGATCACGTTCTAGTAACAGCACGTTTCTTTTCGAGCGTTCGGGATGTGCGATCCTTTAGAGGTGCATACATTGGAAGTGATCACTTCCTTGTATGTGCAACGATAAGGTTCCACTTCCCAAATCCAGGCATTCCAAAATTCAATCAACGGAAACGTTTTAACATCTCATCATTAAAGAATGCTGAAACAGAAGAGAGATATCAAATCCATATTACCGAAACATTGGAGAAATCAGAAACCATTAATGGAGACGTCGATAAGTCATGGTATTTGCTCAAAGATGCTGTTTTAAGCGCTGCTGAGGGAATACTTGGACGACCACAGAACCACTCCCAGAAGCCATGGATGGATCAAGCGTGTCTTGACGCTATTCAATACAAAAGAGATTGCTATCTGAAGTGTCTACAAGGACGCAATACCAGGTCCACGAAGGAGAACTATAAACTGGCAAGACAAGCCGTTACAAAGCTATGTAGACGAACGAAGAGAGAATGGTGGAAGAGACAGTGTGAGGAGATTAAAAGCTTCAATAAGGAACATCAATCGCGTAACTTCTTTCAACAGGTTAAAACCTTAAGGAAGGGCCCTCAAACTAGATCGACTGCTATTCAAAACGAAGATGGGGAGCTACAAGTAGACCTTAAAAATATTTTAGATACTTGGGCCGCTTATTTTGAGAATCTTCTCAACTTAAGTGACCAGCAACAAGTCGGGCGACGAGCAAAGCTTATTCGTGCGTCAAAGGTACATGTCGACGAACCCACCAAAGAGGAATTCGATGCGGCACTGTCTAAATTAAAATGCAATAAAGCACCTGGTATCGACGATATAACATCCGAAATGATTGCACATGATGGCGAAACTCTATCCTCAAGATTGTTTGAACTTGTTCAAATGATCTGGAGGACTGAAACCATGCCACAGGACTGGAACACAGCTATGCTGATACCAATCCATAAAAAAGGTAATCGCCTACAATGTGCAAACTACAGAGGAATTGCTCTCCTCTGCACAGCATATAAGATCTTTTCCTACATTTTGCTATCCAAAATTAATCCTTTTGCTGAACAACTGTTTGGAGAATATCAGTGTGGTTTCCGGCGGGGCCGAGGTACCACCGATGCACTTTTCTCGATAAGGATGATTTTGGAAAAGTGTCGAGAGTTCAACATACCTGTGCACCAACTTTTCATTGATTTCAGGCAGGCCTACGACTCTCTCGAACGAGAGACTCTATGGTCTGCTCTGGTGTCAATGGGAATTCCTGGTAAACTGGTATCACTATGCAAAATGACAGTACAGAACTCTCAATGCTGTGTGCGAGTAGAGAACGAAATATCAAAATTTTTTAAAGTCGACTCCGGCTTAAGACAAGGTGATGCTATCTCTCCTATACTTTTTAATCTAGCCTTGGAATATGTGTGCCGTCAAAAGAAACTACCGACTAATAACAATATCTTGTCAATAAACTCAGTACAGATGATTGCTTACGCTGATGATGTTGTCATCCTCGGCCGAAGTGAAGCTGTTATGAGTGAGACATTCAAGTCGCTTGAGAGTGGTGCTAGAAAGATTGGTCTGCAGATTTACTACAATAAAACCAAACATATGAATGTTTCAAGAGAGGCTGAGAAGAAAGATTTGATGTGCGGCGATGAACGAATTGAGGGAGTTGAATCTTTTAAATATTTGGGATCAATGCTTGACTCAAACAACAGCATACTTACAGATATTAAAGCTCGAATCGCTGCAGGTAATCGAACTTTCAACTCAATTAAACCTCTCCTTGGATCACCGTATGTATCAACTAACACCAAGCTCAAGTTATACAAGACATTGATTAGACCGGTTGTGATGTATGGGTCACAAACGTGGACCCTTACACAAAATGACGAATCGCATTTGTCTGTATTTGAGCGTAAGATCCTACGCTACATTTTTGGTCCACTTAAGACAGACGATGGAGAGTATAGAACCCAGTATAACTTTGAGATCAGAGATCTTCTTGAGGGTCCTGATATAATAGGTTGTATCCGTTCTAACAGGATTGCTTGGTTTGGGCATCAAAACTGATTTACTTAAAACTACAGCTCCCAAACCCCGTAAAATATTTCACTACTCAAAAATGGATAAGAGTGGTCTTCAAAATTTTTTCCATGGTTTCCCTTTCGACCGTCATTGTTTTTACACTGACAATGTAAATGTTTCTGCTCAAAACTTTACAGAAACCATCCAATTTGCTATAAATAAATTTGTCCCTTTCTCCATAGTAAAACCCAAACAAAAATACTTGTATTCGAAAGCTGCCAAAACGGCACTTAGAAACAAACGTAGATCATTTAATATTTGGATTCATAACAAAACTCCCACTAATCGATCCCAATATCTAAAGGCCAACAAAATATCTAATCAGATTATCTCAAACGAAAAGTCCGAAATGGACAGAGCGAAAGCCTCAAAACTTACGTCTATGTCTGTTTCTGACAAGAGTTTCTACAGTGCCATTAATTCTTTAAATTCTGGTACAAAATTTTCTATTCCCCCTATTATTGATGGTGATTTAATCGTCAATGATCCCGCAAGAAAAGCTAACTTGTTCGCTGAACGCTTTGCTCTGAACTCCACTGTTTTGGAAACTCCTAAAGAAATACCCCAAATCCAGTCTTCAGGAGTTAATATGAATGAACTTCACTTCAAACCCAAAATAGTCGCTAAACTTTTAAAGGGGTTAAACATCAACAAAGCATCAGGAATGGACAATATTCCACCCATTATTTTAAAAACCTTTTCCAAAGAACTTGCACCAACTTTAACTAAAATATTCTACCAATCCTACAAATCTGGTATATTTCCCTCGTGCTGGAAGTTGGCAAATGTCCAGCCCGTCCCCAAAAAGGGACCAAGATCCGATATCTCAAATTATAGGCCAATAGCTTTACTATCGGTCCTATCCAAAGTCTATGAGCATTATATTAATACACATATTTCAAAATTTCTGGAAGAAAATCATTTAATATCCGACAGCCAATACGGTTTTCGAAACAAAAGATCAACTACCGATCTATTAAACTATGTAGCGCATTGTTGGAACAGCATACTTGATAAAGGTGGTGAAACATACGTTATCGCTTTAGACATCTCCAAGGCATTCGATCGAGTCTGGCATGCCAACTTAATCAACAAGCTCGTTGCGTACGGTTTTCATCCCAATGTTGTGAAGCTGATTCAAAATTTTCTATCCGACCGATACATTTCGGTAACCTTAGACGGATATTCTTCTGAGTCTAAACTAATTAACGCTGGTGTACCCCAAGGCTCAGTATTGTCCCCAACCCTATTTTTGATTTATATCAACGAATTGTTGAAAATCACCAGCAACCCAATAAATAGTTTTGCAGATGATAGTACTCTGCACAAGTCGTTCGAGCCCCTTCCTTCAAAAGGTAAAATGCACGAACGAATTAATCCTGCCCGGAGAGACGCTGCCATAAACGTGAACAAAGACCTGAATAAAGTCGCCGACTGGGGTGACCAAAACCTTGTCAATTTCAACTCCACCAAAACACAGCTGTTGATTGTTTCCAGATTAAAGACCGAGTTCCCCAAAGATATTTTATTTAGTATGTGTGATGAACCAATAGGTGAATGTAAAAACATTCGTTTATTGGGTGTCACAGTTTCAAATGACCTACTCTGGAACGATCATGTAATGGCGATGGCAAAAAGCGCGTCTAAAAAACTCGGCCTCCTAAATAGATGCAAAAAATTTTTCACTCCATACCAATTGCTCCATGTTTATAAGTCCTATATTCGTCCCTGTATGGAGTACTGCTGTCAAGTTTGGGGTGCTGCCTCTGTTTCCATCTTGGCCCTCTTGGACTCTGTTCAAAAGCGAGCTATACGAATTGTAGGTGATCGAACTTTGACATCACAACTTGATTCCCTACAACATCGTCGCACTGTTGCTGACCTCGTTGTTTTTTACAAATATCGTCATCAGCAGTGCTCAGATGAAATCAGCGGCATCATGCCTCAAACTTATTCTTACCCCCGTTCCACTCGGCAATCGGCTGCCGCAACCAGTGAAACGGTAAAGATCCCGCGCTGTCATACTGGCAGATCGCAGAGAGACTTCTTTGTCCGAACTGCGTACAAATGGAATAGTTTGCCGGAACACTTAGTCTCAGGTGGCTTCAACCCACAGATGTTTAAAAAAAGCGTTAATCTACACCTCAGAACGCCAGTTGTTGTGGGACCCAGGTCTAGACCTAGGTCTTAAAAGGTATTTATGTGTTGTTGTGACACATATTCTAAACCCTATTACACAACACATTTTATTAAAAAAAAAAAAAAAAAAAAAAATGTACTACGAGCCGATTCACAGTCTGGAATGATTAGAAAAATGTACGTTAGTACCCCAGGGAGTGGTAGACCGCGAGGAAGACCACGACTACAATGGGAGACTGACGTAATAAACGACCTTAAAAAAATCGGCTGCCATGGTAATTATGTCGCTGTTGCGAATGACCGTGGTGAATATTCAAAGCTGATTAACCTGGCAACGCTCCTACATGGAGCATGAACGCCTTAAAAAAAAAATGCATAGATGTACAATACGAACCGTTGTCTTCAAACAAGTAAGTAAGTAAGTCTTAAATTCCCAATAAAAAAAAACTCAGACCCGAAAATTCAAAAAAAAAAATTAAATCGACAATCCAAATCGAATTTAAACAAATCCAAAAGGAAGAAACATTAGGTATATAATTATTACCATCAAATCGAATGCAAAAAAAAAACAACAACAAAATTTCAATCAAACAAAACCAACGAAATTATCGAAAATATGTTCAGAAATCAAAGACTCAATATACAATGAAATTCAAAACTAAAATGTCTTCCCTTTAATCAACCAATAGCAACAATGATTTATAATTCCAAATATTCCAAACTTTACTAAAATTCTCTACTACAAAATAAATACGATCGATCGTTCTACCTAATTTTAATTACTATATACAACATACCAATACTACTATATATTTATACTATTATACTACTTTTTAACCAAATATATATAGGTATATTGAAATATTTCATAAATATGAAATTTTATTATATTAATTTTAATATAATAATTGTTAATTTTATTTTATTTTTTTTTTTGTTTATTTTTTTTTAATTTATATTTGTGTTAATTTAAAATTTTTAATTAATTAATTTAATAAATTATTCGTTTTTCCAATAGGTATTCAAAATTTAGATTTTACTAATTATTTGATTTTTAAAATAATTTAATTCAGATATAATTTAAACTATTGTTATAATACGAAAGTTTTCTTCTTTTGAATAATTAATTTAATTTAAATCTAAAAATTCAATAATTTAATTTAATTTTTATTTGTAATTATAAAAAAAATTTTCTTTATAATACCTATTATTATTTATTATAATTTATTTTATTTATTTGGTTTATCAAAAATATAGCAAATTCGGCACATTTATTGTTTCAAACCAATTATATATTTACCGATTATAATTAAAATAAAAACCGTGAACTTTTTGTCAAAATTTGATTGTTTCTATGATCCCTTGTATCACAAACAAATTCTCTTTTAACGCGTTCTATTATATCGAATATCATCGTTGTTTTTTTTTTTTAGTAAATGAATTGTGTAAATATGAATGTTTAAAGTTTAAATCATAAAGGGTGAGTCGTGTCGTGATGTCAAAATAGAATGAAGACAGAATCATTCAATCTCCTCTGCAGCACTAAATAAGTGGATTTGATTAGGTAGCAAAAACCTACGACATAGCTGATCACTAGCCGGACAACGTGCTGCCGCTACCTTTCCAACTCAATCCATATCTGAGACAAACATCTTGTCACAATGTGACTAACCAAAGTGAGAACAATCATTAAATCAGAGAGTGAGAGAAAAATATAGTATTTAAATTATTATTCAAAAAAAGAAAAAGGTTTGATTTTGTTTGTTGATATATTCATGATATATTCATGCAATTGGAAGAATTATATTGATTTAAACCAGAGTCATTCCATGGAAACATAAACCTCAATAGTTGCAATGAAGTTTATATAGTGTGTAAAAATTAATCTGATTGGAAACTTGCCCGTCATTATTGATAACAAAGATAGGAAGTAAACAAATAAATTGTTTAAAAGATGAAAAAAAATAAATAAGTAATGAAATTGTTGTTAGAAATGCATTATTTTCTTATGTGTTTTTTCTGTTACGTTGGTCACGTTACGTTGGACACACAATTTTTTTTAAAGAGAACCTCTACTGTATGTAGCATCTGTGAAAAACAAATGCTTATTTAAGAACAGATACTTTGTGCTTTATAAAAACCTAAATTTGAGTTTATTGAAAGCATACTTTCAGAGAAATTGCTTTGAAAGTGTGAGTAAATTTTACTGTGGCACTTTTTTTGTTACGTTGGTCACAGCACTGAATTTTGTTATTATTACTTAATATATATTTGTTCATTGCTTTTGTTCATTGATAGTGTATTTCCTACCTGCATAACAGCATAAAATAACATAAATTTCATAAATAACAATGTTTTTTATGAATAATAGGCAAAAGTATGAGTTGAAAAGGGTAAAAATGTTACGTATGTCACAATAGAATGACCCACCGTTTATTTTATTTTAAATAATTAATGTGTTCGTAGGTCAAGCTCTTTGAGAAAACTGTTGTTGCTGTTACTACTTATACTTTATAGCTATTAACAATCTGCTGTTGTGCTAAAACAGATATTACTTATAGCATTAGCTAAAACAGATATTAATTATTGCATTTGTTGGTTTTTTTGTGAATATTATACTATTAACTATGGCTATGACAAGAACACCACCATCTCCTCTTGACAACGAGGATAAGCGTGCACAAACTGAAGAAAACATCTGTCATATTTGTCGCAAAAAATCTGATCATGATAAGCCAGTCATTAAATGCTGTAATTGTCATTGCATTTTTGATATAAAATGCGTTTCGATAAATTCTTCGCAATACTACTCTACTTTATAAAAAACAAAATTGAATGTTGTTGTCCTTCGTGTTATTATATGAAAATGTCTACAACAAATACTGCTATTAAAGCTCTTAGCAAATCTTTTAACACAATACACTGATGTCATCATTACTGGTGATTTCAATACAAATTAGCTCATGCCTAATACAAAATCTGATGATCTAATTGATTTTCTTTCCATCCGTAATCTTAATCAAATTGATATTCCTGGTATATCAAGACATGATTTGGTTTTTGGTACCTGTTCACGCCGTGATTTCAGCGTTCCATTCTCAAAAGATTCATGAAAAAAGAACACAAAATTACAATAATTTCTATCAACAATCAAAAGTGGTACATTTTGGAATTTATTGAACTTACGTTTTATATAGATACAATAATGGATCAGATTCCATATTTTTATATATGAAAGTATTATAGGGTTATAATTCGTCACAGCACTCTACAAAACATAAAAAAACTTTGGTATATGACACATATATTATATCAAGATTTGCCTTATTTTGGTTTGTTGACATTTTGCAATACCAGAATTCAATTTTGACATATCAACTTAAATCAATTAGCAGGGCTTTAACATTAAATTATAAAAAAACAGTATTATTTTGAGCAAAACATTATAGATGGTTTCGTGGTTTCGACATCTGCGTCGCTACTAACGGAAAAAGGAGAGTTGTGACCTATTATTATATTTTTTACATTTTTACATTAGATATTTTTCTCTCAGTTATCATTATCTTTTCTCATGACAACACTAAAGTGTTAGTAACAAATGGTAATCTGCCATTTTTTTGCCTTTTTTATGTTAATCAGTTTTTGATGTTGTAAAGTTAAATAAAAATTAATAAAAAATTAAAAAGGTTTTAAATAGATTAATAAAATTGTGGTTCAACGTGAATGGTTTTTTGGAGTGTTTTGTTTTTATATGAAAATAACATTTTTTGTTACCGCCATGAGAATCATTCAGGAAGTAACCAGAACAATAAATTAAGAACATGGCCGATGATTTTGAGAGAAGTTGCTGTTGCAGATATTGAAATTGGTGATGTATCTTTTTTTCATTTTAACTGTTGTTGTCGTCATCATCTCTACAGTATTGTAACGGGGATCATGGATTTACTTTTGGCAAGGTTGATAGTCACTTCTTAATTTTTGCCACGCAGTGCTTAGTCGAACGGACATGACGTAATTTTTTTTGCAACGTGTTTTTTTGGATTTTATTTGCAGTCATCATTGAACACTGTCCACCGTCAAGCATTAATTCTTTTTTATTCTTTTATATTTACAAGCATCCAGCCACTGTTGATCTTTGCAATTGCTAGGATAGGCTGATGCTGTGCTGCACATCAAAATATAAGTAAATTATAACCATACAACCGCTGGTTATATATCCTTGGATTGCTACGCGGATGTTCAGTGTCCGTCAAGATTGTGCATTGCTAGCTTTGGTGCACGTCGTGGTTGGATGTATCGAGTTTTCAACCAACTAGAGACTAATCGTCAATTATCATGCCACTGTCAATATGCTAAGCTGATGGGTTGGTGCATCGCATATATATATATATATCAACGTTATAGTCAATTATTTTTATGTACTATTATACGCCAATTGTCATACGGCAAGAAGTTGCGTCAGTTAATTATATGCAGATTCTTCAACTATTATACGCCAAGAATTTCTGAAAATCATTTGTCAACCATTATACACAGCAAGAAGTTTCTTCAGTTAATTATATGCCGATTTTTCAACTATTATACGCCAATTGTCATACGGCAAGAAGTTTCTTCAGTTAATTGTATGCCGATTTTTCAAGACTATAGTCACCATGAATTTTATTTTCCTACTACACTGATGCCGCAGTTGACCAAAACATCATCAATCTTCAATTTAATAAAATTCAACTACAGTCCACTGCCGTTCATTGGAGGCTGCGACAGTACCTATAATATTTCACTCTCGAGCTGTCAAAATATTAAATTCACTTACAGAAATTACAAGAAAGCTAAGGTTGATGATATCACCAAAGCCATACTTGAACAACCATGGGACGTGTTTTATAATCTAGCAAACTCTGATGATCTATTAAGTTTCTTTAATGAAACAGTTATGAATATTTTTGACACATATATTCCCTTAAAGGAAGCCACAGTGCTTAGTGATACAAGCCCATGGTTTAATAACACAGTTTATGAAGCCATGCGCTTACGAAACATAGCTTACCGAATATGGATTAATACTCAATACTCAATTTTGCCATTTTCAAACAACTTCGAAATAAAATAAACACACTTGTTAAATTGGCCAAAAAAGACAGAATGAAGAAACTTCTGAACCCTAATATCAGCAGCAAGGAGCTTTGGAGGCATCTGAAGAACGTTGGGGTTCGATCCAAAGACACTTGTCCTATTAACATCTCGCCTAATGAAATATATAATTCGTTTGCAGCTAACTGTAGTAATATCCCATCTGATAATATTCCAACAAACTCGCCACTAGACTCATCTGAAACTAGTTCTAGTTCTTTTTCCTTTCATAACGTCACAACGGTGGATGTTGTTGGTCCTATTGTTTCTATTAAATCCAACCCAGTGGGTTTTGATAATATTCCCATCAAATTTATTAAATTGCTCTTACCAACACTTCCTCCATTTATTACTCATATATTCAATTTTATCCTAACTAGCTCACAATTTCCTAATATCTGGAAAGTGGCTAAGATTATACCGATTCCTAAAAAATCCAATGTTAAATCACCCAAGGATCTCAGGCTTATTAGCATTCTCTGCTCACTTTCTAAGGTATTTGAAATAATAATTAAAAATCAGATCGACACTCACATTAAAGTTTTTAATCTTATATCTGTATACCAATCAGGTTTTTGCAAAGGACATAGTACTGAAACAGCACTTCTCAAAATTACAGATGATATTATTGCTTCTCTTGATAATAAAAAACTAGTAATCCTAGTACTGTTAAATTTTTCCAAAGCCTTCGATATGGTTAACCACAAGATTCTCTTGCAAAAACTATACCTAAAATACAGGTTTTCGTCGAGTGCACTAAATCTAATATCCTCGTATCTTAGTAAACGAACTCAAAGTGTCTGGGTTGATGATTTGTTTTCAGACTTCCTACCCATATTATCAGGAGTGCCTCAGGGATCTGTTATTGGACCATTGCTTTTTGCCATGTTCATAAATGACCTTCCTGAGGTCTTGAAATTTTGACAAGTCCATTTGTTTGCTGATGACGTGCAGATATATGCCGATGGGTCTGCTAACAATTTGTCTAGTATAGTGCCCAAACTTAATCATGATCTTGACAGTATTGTGGATTGGTCTACGCATAATGATTTGAAACTTAATGCTTGCAAAACTGTGTCGCTGCTATTCAATCTAACTAACAACGAATACCATCAAGCAAATGCTCCATTAATTCGACTTGGGGATAAAATAATACCTTACTCTGTATCTGCCCGAGATCTTGGTGTAGTACTCGACACTAATTAGATTGTAATGCTCATGTGACATTTATTTGCTCAAAAACATATATACTAAACTTCGTAGTCTTTGGCCGTCATCATCTCCCCGATAGCCACATTTACCTCATATTTACAACAAGTTTATTTTTCGTATCCTCATGACGTGCGTAACTGTTGTTCAGCTTGTGAACGTAAATATTTGAAACATATTGGCTCCATTCAAGGAATTCATTTTAATACTAAAGGAAAACAAAACCTTTATAAATTTAATTGCTTCTATTACATGCGTAAACAATACATATTATTTTAAATGTTGATATGTAGGCATCTTATGAGGGATATATGAGGTAATATTTGCTGTATTATGAACAGCACTGTTTGTCGACATATTTGAGTAAATTTCAGCTCATGACGAGACGGAAAAAAAATTTGATATGCACGAATCTTATGAGTGATATATGAGGTAATATTTGCTGTATTATGAACAACACTGTTTGTCGTCATATTTGAGTAAATTTCTACTCATGACGTGACGGTAACGGTCAGAAATACAATTTTAATGCAAATATAATTAACTAAAAATTTTTAATCATATATACAGGGTGAGTCGGGAGGAACGGACCCAACTTTAGGAGCGTAATAAACACGCAAAAACAATTTGAAAAAAACCCATATGTTCTTATTCGATAATCATTTGTTTACCAGTTAGAGCGTAATACCAAATGAAGAAAAGTTCATATATTAACGGTTTCCTAATCATAGCGTTCATTTAATAAATGTTCAAAAATACCGCCATTGATTTCTAAACATTTTCTGCTTCGTTTACGAAGATGACCCGTTGCCCTTCTAATTGCTTCATGTCTTTCTTCTTTAAAATTGGCTGCGCTATAGCTTGAAAACAAATGAATATCGGATAAGAACATATGGGTTTTTTTACATTGTTCATGAGTGTATAATACACTCCTGAAATTTGGTCCGTTCCTCCCGACTCACCCTGTATATATAAATGAATATTTTTCTGAATACTTACAAGTTTACTGGTAAGTATTCAGCAAAATAATGCATATGATTAAAAAATTATAATTAATTATATTTGTACTAAATTTCATTCACGAATAAAATTTTTTCTTTTGAAACTATTAAAGTATTATGCGCTAATAAACTGTACTTTATTTTTTGAATATGGTTAAATATGCTTATATATTATAGTTAACATTTTTCATTTCTAAGACTATAAATTTCATTTATAAATTTCAAATATAAAAACAGCGGTCTTAATCGCTATCAGAGAATAAATCTGTTGCTCTCTTTTTTCGAGTACAGTTTCCGTCACTTGTTGTGACTCTTCTAGCATTTCGAGCCGTTTGCTTGTAAGACCGAAGAACTTCGGTCATGTCCTTCTCAAACGACTCTATAGTCGGTTTTGAATGCCGAAAAGATTTCTTAAGAGCGCCTGTAAATTAATATAAAATGAAATATCTTAATAGCCAATGATTTTATTTTTTAACGTTTATTTATGAACATTTTTGAGTTGTGTACTTACGCCAGAATATTTGAGCAGTTTTGGTATTCATTAAACATCTTTTGGTTACATCTTTAGAACTAGTTTTTCCAGTCCAGTTGAATTCTTCAGTTAATGAATTCGTCATCATAACCCTTAAATAATAATTTAAGGCATCCCGATGAGTCCGACCTCCAAAAGACTTTAAATAATTTTGCTACAGAAATAATTTCATTTGTTACTCTTATTTAATAATTGAAAATGATTTAATAAGTTATTGATTTTCACTGAATTCTCAGAGTCAACCGATAAAGATCATAAGCCATTATTTAAGTATGTATTATGATTATTATATGTAGTTATTTATTTACCATCTTATTGTGTCCCTCTTCATTTGTTTCTTTTTCAAAATTATCAAAATCTTCTAAACTTTTCAATGGGAATCCCGACGGAAAGGTAAAGTCATCTTCATCTTCTGCATTTGAATTTTTCAATATTTTTTCAATATTGGTCAATCGTGCTCTAAAAGATTATACACGCATATGTATATACATATATTTTTTATAAAATAAATAAACAACCAACTGTTACGGAAACTTACTCGATGTTTGAAAGTGACTTCAACACCTTCTCTTCAAATTCCACACTGTGATATTGTTGACTACTTTCCTGGTGAGGTGGTGGATGAAAATATCCAGTTTCTCTATTTAGAAGCTGATTTGTCAAATCTGTATAGACTGGGTTAAGAGCATCTTGCATAGATGACGTTTCTGAAAAGGCGTACAGTGCTTTACAAATTAATTTTTTTAATACATTATATTTAAATACCTTAAAAATGAAACGCATTTTTCACCGACAAACTTATATTTACAATAGTCCGATTAATTTTTATTTACCATGTAAGTTTTTAAAAATTGAAGCAATGGTTTACCTGTTGGATTTACTGCATAATGGCTCGGAAGCGAAGATGGATATGTTAAATCAACTGGATTCATTTCTTGTTGATTCGTATATTCAAATGGCTGTCCCATGAAAAATTAGTAAAAATATTAAAAGTTATTAATTACAATTTTCTTAAAATAAATTATTATTTCAATTATTATCACGTAGTTTCAAAACTTACTTATCCATTATTTCTATGGATTTTTTATAAAGGATCATATGCTTAAAACAATAATGCGGCAACTACAAATGTGTCGCTTTCAGTTTCTTCATTATTTTGAATAGGAATTTTGTAGCATTTGACCAAAATGTCACTTGTATTGACTGTTATCATCCTTTCCGATAAATTACAACATTTGTAGACTCCGACATGAGAGGAAGAACTAGTATACGGAATTTCGTAAAAATTTGTTACATTATTGAATATTTTAATTATCAAAACATAATGGCCAGATGATAGTTTTATAACATTCTGAACTTCACAAATGATTCCATTTTTTAATAACAAACAGCTGTCACGTTTATTTTCTGCCATAATTCGGAAATGTTGAAATTTTAATCCTTTAAACTGCATAAAATCACCGTTTATATCCTCTGCTAGTGGTCCATTGTGATGCTGATGTAAGGGCTTAATTCCAAATTCTTGATTTTTCTTTATATTAATAACTTTTCTTTCTGTCAATCGTCGGTGTAGCTGTTGAAGAAGTTGGTTAGGTTTCCGAAGAAATTTCCTGAAAAAAGACATGTTGTCTTCATAGGGAAACGCTGAATATGAATCCATTGGACCAAAGGTTTTAAAATCCTGAACGACGTGCAGTAACCCGTGGATATTGTAACTCATGAATTTTTCCCCATATATATTTTGACAACACTCCACATAAACTTTTAAAGCAATTTCTGCATATTGAAGATTTATTGTGCCAGGACATGACATTAATAAAACTCTGCAAGCAGAATGTAATAATAGGAAGTGCAAATAGCAGTCGCTTTTCAAAATGTTAAAAAAAATTGCAGGTCCAATGTATAATAATAATTGACGATATTCTGTTGCGTAAATTTTACGTAATCATTAAGGGAACGTGGACGACGAGCGAATTCGGTAGGGCAGTATGATTGTAGTAATAAAATATGGGAATTTATTTTATCTATTTCAGCTTTATTTAATTTTTTAAATTGATATTGATTGGTCATTATTGCTGTAAGAAACTTTTTCACCACTCCCAAGCAAATGAGGTGCATGTATTCGAAAGGAACACGTGTTACCATCGGAAAATTTAACAATTTTAATGGAGATTGGCTTCTTTGGCAATGATGTTTCTCATCAACTGCAGTAATATAATCCAAATCGGTACGTAGAGTGGAATTGATTTCTGTGAAACACATGGTTTTTTCTATCATTTTTCCCTCAATTGTACACTTTGAACATGGCCGAGCTGCGTTATGACCCTTATGATTCAGTATGAATGCCCTTGCTGGAGCATCAGCAATAAATGCTCTCAAGCAAACAGGGATTAATTTTCCACGAAATTCGATTCCACCAGCACTTGCAATTTCTTGAAATTCTTGGACAAAATATTGAAAAAAATGTACAGAATCTGATGGTTTTTTCTTTTCTTTATATATACCAATTATTTCAGGATGATCATTAGGAAGAGAGACTATGCGAAATTGAATTGGCCACAGTTGCATGCCGGTACTTTTATGGATGGACATTCCATCTGTCTGTAAATCAATTAGCAAAGAACTTGGTATTTTTGATGTAGGAACGAATTGTAATTTTTCTAATACTTGTTCCTTAAATCCAATATGATAATATTCACCATCTGGACTCATGGGAATAGTCAGATGATGTCGACGAGGTGTATTTAGTAAGGTTCTAGTTGAACGAGGTAAAGATTGGAAGCAGCTATGTTTACGTAGGGTCGCGAGAATTTGATCACCTTGAGTATGGTTGAGATTTGCTTGTAGAAAAGTAGAAGCGAGCTCATCGCGAAACTGTTCAATTGTATAATCATTGTTGTAAGAACTGGAACTATCACTCGAATCTTTATAAAAATTATCATCAAAGTCATTACTATTAATATTGGTATTATTATTGGTACTTTCATTATCATTGTCAATTAAAGTTTCATCCTTGTTATTTTCACTATTCCCAACATTATCACAACCATTATTAACGAAATTTTCGTCGTTGTTGATATAATTATCAATTGCGTGAACAACATGTTGATCGTCAGACCCAGTCGATTCTACACAGTTATCATTCAATGAAGAATGTTTTTTTAATTTATGTAAATACTGAGAACGTCTAGCTTCTGTCGCATGGTTTGTGGATTTTCTTTTCGAACCATACCTTATCATAAAAACAAATGAAATTGTAAAAATGATAGGTATGGTGAGAAGCAGATTCATTATATCTGGAATTACAATATTATATTTAATTTTGTTATGTATTCGATGTCCAATACATAACCTTAAATTATTATATTTAATATCAAACTAAATAGAAAAGTATGTATCTGTATGTGGGAGGTAAACTACACCAAGTCACATTTTTAAAATTTTACCGAAAACCCAAAAAACTGTTTGAAAATCACAAACTCTTCTATCTCTCCATTAACTGCTTCCCTTACCCCGACTATTTTTAATGCTCTGTAATTTTTTTTAAATTTCAATGATATCCTTAATTAAATTACGTCATATTATGTAACGGTTATTTGTTAAAAAGGAGTTGGTGTGCTTTGTCTCACAATGATGGATCTTAGTATTCCCAAATCCCTTGAAACATACAGCACCAAGTCCAAGAAAATTGTACATAAAAGGTGTTTCCAAAAATAATGTTAAAGGTTTTTTTTATAAACTTTACTTCAAAATATATTATTAAACAATGTAAGTTTAACGTTAAAAAACGTTTAAAATTGTTTACATTTTTTTAAGAAATTAAAAGAAAGACATTAAAACCTAAAGACACATTAACTAAGTGCACTTGGTGTTATTTACCTCTAAATACATTGTTGTCGTCTACAACACTATTTAGTCATAAACAGAACTATGTACACTTGATGTTCTTTACCTCTAAAACATTTGGACTTGGAGTCAAAATTTGTTCACTTGTCGTTCTTTACCTCTAAGGGCTTTAGACTTGGTGTCATTTACAATTGTTCTATCTCGAAAACTACACTAGTTAGGACTCAGTGCTATTAACCTCTCGGTAGAGAACAAAATCCTGATTCTAATAGTATAAAAAACGTATTTTGAAAAAAATGTGACTTGGTGTAGGTTGCCTCCCACATACAGATATATAAACATGGATTGAACTATACCGAAAACGGCCGAAAATATATATACTTACTTAATAATTGTTGAATATTCTTAAAGTAATAATAATTATAGTCACAACAAATGAAATATTAAAATTCAATTCAAACACAATTAACCGCGGTTTAAACTCGAGTGATCACTGATCGATATTGGAAAAAGAATTGTATATACATATTTAATATTCTTGAAATTTACCTATATACCGTTTATAATTAACGTTTTATTTACGAAATCTTTATACTAGATTTACAGTTTATGTGATGTAAACTTGGTGTAAATCTTTGGTAGTCAACGTGCATCATATATTTTCCTAAATATTATGGCATGTTGATTTAATTCTATATATAATGAAATGATTTGTTCTTTTCAATCAAATTTTATTAATGCAGAACCGTCATATAATTACTGAAAATGTTTGTGACTATATGATGCATGAACTGTCGCTCATATGATGTAACATGATGTTCATGCTGATTTGAAAACAAGTATAGTAAATATGTGAGCAATTTTACGTAAATATTTTTCCGCAATAATTGAGCAATCATTTTACCGATAATAAGTTGCTAAACTTGATCATACATTTACGAATATGCATTATTGTTCAATGAATTTAATCCATATGTATGCAAATTTGATAATTTTTCTTTTCAACACCATATGATCCATATATGATCATCACGATTGGCTATCGGGGCTTTTACTACGATCCGTTTAAGGAAAGAATTATTTAGATCACTTTTGTTACCGCAGTATACATACTGTTGTTCACTTTTTGGTCACCTAAATGCAGGTGTATTTCATAAATTTCAAATGGCTTTTAATTCATGTATTAGATATGTTTTTGGATTGACACGTTTTTGTTCTCTCTCGCCCTATTATAACCTACTTCTTGGTTGTAGTCTAAGGATCTATTTAAGTTATTGTGTGTGTGTTTCAGTCTATAAAATAATAAAAATCACCTAGCTATTTGTACGAAAAACTAAATATGGATAACCGTAGAAGTCTAAGACTAAATTGTATTGGTTTGCCTATAAATCACTCGTTGGTTTGCCTATAATAAATCATTCATCACTCGTCGCTTGCAGTGAAAAGTTGTACTCTAAAACCGAAATTAATTAATATTATTATATTTGTTTCAAAGTCTAATAGTCTAATGTATTGCTAGTTATTTAGATGCAGTGAGTGATATGAGATATTTATTTCTTTTGTGTCTTTATTTTTTTTTCTTTCAAGTAAATTTATAATGAAAGTGATTTTTTTTCCTTCAAACAATTAAAATTGATTAAATCTAGTGTGATAATAATGGCTGTGGCTTTGTCACGTACCTTGTAGTAGCCATTTTTCTATTTATTTCCATAGTACTTTGCTTAAATCGAAATCAAGTTTATTATCTAATTTATCAAGTGAATCTTACTATATATCATTATGTACTATTTTAAAACAGGCTCTGTTGCTACAGCCATATTTCATGAAGTTTTTAAATGTGTGAAAGTTGCTCATTTGGAGAGTCATTAAACCATGTGTGTTGCTGTTCTGACTCCTCCTAAGCCACGTGTAATTCGATCTAAAGAATCAGTGTGCAGTGATTGATCTCTTAACAACTAGTTAAACTGCATAAAGTTAATCGAAATTGTATGCAGTGTGCAGTGTGAGTGATAGTTTTCTAAGCAAGCATATAAACTTCATTAAGTTCCCAAGTAGGTTTTGCCAGACATTGACATACGGCCAAGCACTGGTCCATTAATGGTTAACAGTACTTGGCTATTGTTACTGGGCCAATACTAGAACCAATCATCGGCCGATCTATGGTTTACCGAAAATAGCCAGTATATTGTTACCTTTGAATGGCCAAGCACTGGCCCATGAATGGTAAATATTACTTGGCTATTGTTATTGGGCTAGTACTGTAGCCATGAATTTGCCGATCTGTCATTTTTTTAAAATTTCACTAGAGTATTATCCCTTTTAGAAATACATAGTTTGAAAAATTTAACATATAGTTTAGTTATCGCCTTGTCGGTTGAAAGACTATGGTAATATAGAAAAGGTTGGTATATGTTTTAATTTATTTTCATTTCTATTTTATTTTAATTATTTTGTAAATAATTTATTTAAATTTATGTATAAAAAATATTATTTTATATATTTTTTAATGGCAACTGAACCAGTTGTATGGGGAATTTTGAATTATTTTCGTCATTTTATTTTATTTTAAATTTGTTTGTATTTAATTTATTTAAATTTACACATGATAATAATGTATATTTTTTTTAACGGCTCAGTCATGGTTGCCAGTATTTGGCCCAAGAATGGCAACCATTTATTGTCCGAAGTTATCATCCAGTAAAATTATGTTAATGGCCCAGTCGTGGTTGCCAGTACTCGCCCATTGCTGCATTACTGGCTGCCAGTAATGGACCATTACTGGACCAGTTGTACAACCTTGTATGGGTTGCTTGTAATTTTGAAATTTAACCTAAAAAGTGAACTTTGATATTCTTTATAAATTTTCAAGTAGCTTTGTCAGTCCGAATATTTGGCTTGATTTACCTATGACAATACATAGGAGTTATAACAATTACTTACTTACTTACTTACATAGGAGTTATAACAATTACTTACTATTAATGTTATTGGTTAGATGTGAAATCTAACCAATAACATTAATATAAAGTGAAATTTATAATCTTTGTGAACTTACTAACAACTTAGTCAATCCAAGTATTAGACAGGAGGTTCTGTTGTTATAAGTATAGGAGCGTTAATAATATATTTGATGTGACTAATGAACCAATGGGTTAGAATTTCCTCTTTAAATCTACAACTAATTGTCTAGTAAATCCAGTGAATAGTGATTGTTCTTCAAACAAATTTATATACTACCTATGGAATTACTTTGTTATTCAATACTAGTCCTTCTCTATCACTAAAATTATATCTCTCTTTAATTTCAGAATAGTGGGGACGGCAATCTGTGTGTGCCTGATTAACCAAGCCGTCTCGCCAGATCTGTTGTACTTAAGGTCAAATAGCCCTCTAAGCATCCAGTGATAAGGATTATTTGAAGCTACTGAACATATTTTGACTGTATAATTGTTGTCAAGTATAATTACTTTAAAGTTTAGGGAAATCTACAACGTATTGCAGTAATTAATTTCTCACTCTTAATCCATTCTGAGTGTTGTCAAGTAATCTCAATTTATGGAGTCCTACTCGACTGTATGCCTCTCATCCTTGGCAGTTTTTAACTATAATTCAATACCTGGAAAGATCCAACGAAATTTATGATTGAATGTTTATGCTATATTAAAATAACAACTAATAAACTGAAGTGGACCTAATACCATCTGATCTGTCTGTGCTCTAACTATTTGAGCTAAGAAGAAGTTTTGCTGCTTTAATTTTTATTTAGTTTTTATCTAATCTTTTCCTTTTTTTGCTAATAACTACTGTAATTGATCTGTAACTTACATTTCTTTTTTTTTCTTTTTTCGTTTCAGGGAGTTGCAGTATTAGCCAGTTGTCAACCCTTGGTGTGGTGATACCTGTTTTCATTTCGTTTTCAATATCTTCCAGTCATGTCGCCTGAGTCTGATTCCTCCTCTTCCTGTCTTGTGTGTGCTAGGGGTGTCCGTGATGCAATATGTTGTGACATATGCTCTGGATGGGTACATTTCAAATCTTCTGGTCTCTCGCAAAATGACATTAGGACCCATCAGTCTAACCTATCCAAAGAGTGGCTTTGCTCTGGCTGCAGCAAGATAAGCAGTGATCCAATAGCGCTCATGAAGATCCAAATTTCAAGAATCAATGCGTTTCGCCAAGAGATTCACAACCTTAAAGCCTCCCAGACTAGTCTTGCACTGGACTGCCAGAGCATGTCAGACCTTTTTAAAACTTGTTCTCAGGAATGGGCTGGTTTAAAAGCTACAGTTACAGAATGCGTTGTTGAAATAAACTCTATTAAAGATAACATAGCTAAATTTGAGCAAAAGGCTGAGTCCATGGACTCTGCTGTTGCCTCTCATGCATTGCTGCAGTCTAGAGTTCAGTCTTGTAATGAATAGCCTGGGACAACGCCTGAACGTAGTGTGTTATAATCTCTGATTCATTAGTTATCATTTTTATCAACATATGTAGCTCGTAATAGTTTCTCATCCATCCACCATCGATAGTCTTATTTTCTCATGGTCTCCGTAACCCATATTTTTTTTATATATAAACATTAATATTTAATTTTACAATCCCCTAATATTGATTCATACTACGTTTCAATCCGCTTTATTTTCACCATACTACCAGAATTTGGATTGTCTAAACACTAACCGTATTTAATCAGCGAAGTTTTCAAACCTCAAAACACAGCTGTGCGTATTTGTCCAATCGTCACAATGGAAAAAGTTAATATCCTACCATTCGTTATGCATTCGGTTTCCTGTATGGGTATTGTTGTCAAATTGTCTTTCCGTTGAGGATCCGAATTTCACTGTATTACTGTTGCAGATTGTTGTTTCGCGATGCATAGGCCTTCTAAAATCGATTAAACTTACGTTTAATTCATATTAAATCATTGATAATTCTTATTAGTGTGTCGGAATTAATTTGTTTCGCAAAATTATTTTTGTAATGTTAAGTATTACAACAAAACTAACAGTTTGGTTTCAACAAAGAAAAAGGTCCTAACATTTACTTACGTGATGTAAATTAATTTCCTTGCATCAGAAATCCTTTGTTCGAATCTTTCGATTTCAAAATTTTGGCTATATAAGGAACGACTATACAATTTTCCGTCTCTTAGTTTAATTGCGATTCACACAGTACTCTCGCAGTCTATTACATTTGTATCCGATTGGATTCATCACATTTTTGGCGTTTTGACGTCTGTTAGTTTTTCTAATTATCTGATGTGATTCTGATTTTTTTTGCATGCCACCTTGCATGAATTGAGAAGTTTTTGTTTTGTTTAATTTGAGTGAGCTTCAACCGATGTTATTATTACCAAAAATTCAAGAAGGATCGACGAACTTGTCGCTTATACTACAGTTTGGAATAGGTAAAGTAACTGAAATAAGTTTTTTTATAACATGGCTTGTCTTCTCGGTCATAATTTTGTTCAGTTTAATGAGAATAAAATATGAAAAATTTTCGGTGTTGTGATATTTTAATCCAAACAAACAAATTTTGGAAATATTTGTTTACTATCAATGTTAGTTAAATTAAGTGAAATAAGTGTATTAATGAACTGTTATGTCTGATCGTTGTTAATTTATTCAGTTTTACTTAGAATTAAAGATAGGAAAAGATAGTTGTTGCGTTATTCTAACCTAAGAAAGGTTTCGAAAATATTTAATTTATTGTCAATGTTAGTTCAATTTAATTCAATAAGAAAGCATAATAAAATCTAAAAATAAGTAATTCAAAAGTTATAGTAATACTGGTTGTGTAATAGTAACATAGAAAAATTATACCGTAAATAAAATTTGCATAAAAAAAAGGAAAGGTCAAAAGAAAATTTTTATTCGTTTGTGTGTGTGAACCGTGTGATAACAATATATGACCAGAAGGTAAAATCATCCAGTAAGCTGCATTAACCGTTTGAATGTAATGTTGTTTGCAAGATAATCCGTGATTCATCATCGGTAACCGGATGAAACAAAATTATTGAAAACCTTTATTGACCGCTAATAACGACGAAGAGGAAACTGTTCATTATTAGTTTCGGCATTATAGCAATAATTGTACCATTTTTACATCAATCGCTTAGCTGTTGCGGCGCAACTTTGATACCATTTTTGATCATCATTGTCAACTTTGACAAAGAAGTTTTATACAATATTTATATTATCATTGGCAACTTTTACAACGAATTTTTTTACGATATTTGCATCATCATTGACTACTTGTACCACATATTTCTATACAATACTTATATCATCATTGTCAAGTTTTACAGCGTATGTTTATACAATATTGGTAGCATCATTGGCAACTTCTACAACGAGTTTTGGTACCATAGTTACGTCATCAGATTCAACTTTTACCCCGCATTTTCACATAATATTTACCTCATCATTTTTCAACTTCTACAACATATTTCTGTACAATATTTATATCATCAATTTCAACTTTCACAACATATTTTTGTACAATAATTATATCATCATTGTCGATGTTTACAAAGTATTTTTGGTACAATATTTATATCAACATTGCCAACTTTTACAACGAAGTTTTTTACAATATCTATATCATCATTGTCAATTGTTACAACGTATTCTTGTTCAATAATTATAACAACGTATTTTTGGTACAATCTTCATATCATCCTTGTCAACTTTTATAACGAAGTTTTATACAATATTTATATCATCATTGCTAATTTTTACAACGTATTTTTGGTTCAATATTTTTATCATAATGGTCAACGTTTACAACGACCTTTTGGTACAATATTTACATCATCAGTTTCAACTTTTGCCACGTCTTTTTATATAATATTTGTATCATCATTGGCAAGTTTTACAACGTATTTTTGGTACAGTACTTATACCATTCTTATCAACATTTACAACGAAGTTTTATACAATATTTATATCATCATTGTCAATTGCTGCAACGTATTTTTGTACAAGATTTATATCATCATAGTCAAACTTTCACAACGAATTGTTGGTATAATATTTACTACATCAGTTTCAACTTTTACAACGAAGTTTTATCCAATATTTATATCATCATTGTCAATCGTTACAACGTATTTTTGGTACAATACTTGTACCACTCTTATCAACATTTACAACGAAGTTTTATACAATATTTATATCATCATTGTCAATTGCTGCAACGTATTTTTGTACAAGATTTATATCATCATAGTCAAACTTTCACAACCAATTGTTGGTATAATATTTACTACATCAGTTTCAACTTTTACAACGAAGTTTTATCCAATATTTATATCATCAGTGTCAATCGTTACAACGTATTTTGGTACAAGATTTGTATCATCATAGTCAAACTTTTACAACGAATTTTGGTATAACATTTACCTCATCAGTTTCAACTTTTACCACGCATTTTTATATAATATTTATATCATCATTGGCAAGTTTTACAACGTATTTTTTTTGTACAGTATTTGTATCAGCATTGTCAACTTTTACATATTTTTATACAATACTTATACCATCGTTGTCAACTGTTACCACGTATTTCTGTACAGAATTTATATCGTCATTTTCAACTTTTACAACCTATTTCTGTACAATATTTATATCATCAATTTCAACTTTTACAACGAAGTTTGGTATAACATTTACCTCATCAGTTTCAACTATTGTAAAGCTTTTCTATACAATATTTCTATCATCATTGTCAACTTTTACAACGAATTGTTGCTACAACATTTACATCATCTTTGTCAACTGTTACAACGCATTTTTGGTACAATACTTATACCATTATTATCAACTTTTACAACGTATGTTTGGTACAAAACTTATACCATTATTATCAACTTTTACAACGTATTTGCTACTTAATCAAAGTATTTGGACACCATTGTTACTGATGGAGGGCTGAGATAACCGAAGCTTGGAGACCAGGAGGATATAATCATGGGGGGAGTGCAACTGAATTATTTCTTTTTTTATTATTATGATTTAGGGGTGTGAATGAGTGTGTGTGAGCGTATGTGAGTGAATGTGGGGGTTGAACGTGCTGACCGCGGTTCTTTCGTAACAAGGGGTCGCCAGAGTCTCATTTTCTCATTTGCATTTTTTTTCCATTTCCGAATATTCACGTAAATTGCGTACATTTCTGCATTTGTGCTGAAGCAGCAGGTTTATAACATCTCAAATCCACGATGACTGAGCCTTAGTCGTTACGGCGTTAAAAAAATCTAGGTACGCATCCTGCTATGCCATTCTCATCCTTTGATGAGAAAGCACTTCATTACAGTCTCTTGAACATGAAAATATAAGAATGTTAAGACTTCATAGGAGGAATGATATTATCGTTTCAGATCTTCCTATAGCAGTACCAGATCTCCACAGTATTATCTTAAAAATTTTTCGAGTTTTTCTGCCCGGTTTTGATGAAGGCCTAATCACATCTTACCGTTGGGTGAACCTAAATAAATCTACGGCTGTTGTAACTTTATCTCGTACACAAGTTCGTGATAACATCATGGCTGAGTATTTCAAGAAAAGGAAAATCCTAGCCTCTGATCTTATTGATGGCATTAACGATCACTCCATCATTTATCTTAATGACAACCTCCCGCCTTTATTGGCCGCTCTTGCCAAACAAGCAAGGATCCTAAAAAAGAAACATATTATTTCTGGTTTCCGCATAGGTGTTACGTCTGTTGTCGTTGTTAGTGATGGAGCATCTTATAGTTTTGCCGATCTTGCATCTCTAAATCTGCAATTTCCTATAACTTGAAGTTGTTGCTATGATGTTCCACTTGCATTCTTTTCTTTTTCTTCTCCCTGTCTTTTCTTGTTTCTCTCACTACAGAGTGCTCTCCTATGTACTATATATTATTTTTTGTGTTTTGTTCCTCACTCCCTTTTCCCTCACCCTTTCCTTGCTGTGTAGTCCTTGCTTTTTCCTTTTGCTTTCTTCATGGCAGGTAGCCAGGTAGTTCAACCATTGAATACTAGAGGCAGAATATCTAGTCTCCTATGTGGTCCTAGTGATTTCCTTAACATTGGTCATTTTAATGCACAGAGCCTTAATCCCAAACTCAACTCATCCAAGCTTTTCTTCTGAAGAACAACTGTCTTGATTTGGTGGGTGTATCTGAAACTTGGTTCAAGCAGTACACTTCCAACACTGCTATTGCTATTGATGGATATCGGGTGCATCGTTTGGATAGACCTAGTAGAAGGGGTGGTGGTGTTGCACTTTATGTCAGTAACAAACTCAAGTCCAAGGTCATCCATACATTATCTGAGTCCTATGCTGAAGTTATTTTTGTTCAAGTGACTGTTGGAACGTTGTCTCTGCTTGCTATTGTTTCTTATTTACCCTCGGATGACATTGAACTGATAGAAGAGGCTATTAATGAGGTTGCGGTTAACTACCCGTATGCTGTTACTATGGGTGACTTCAATGTCAATCTTGTTTCCTAAATCATTGACTATCTGTAATGGTCTTGCTGACAGGCTTGGGCTTGCTTTAATTTCGAACAACTATCCCACGTATCATGCTCCCTCATCACTTCTATCTAATGCTCAAAGTAGCCTTAATGTTTCTGCCGGTTCCTGTATAGATTTCTTTCTGGTCAGTGATGATTGTCCAGTCAGGGCTCGAAATCAATTCTGGATTCCTGGTATATCGCATCATGCCTTTATAATTATATTATGTCGCTAGGGATCTCCAAAGCGCTTCAAGCTTCTTATAGATGTGTTCCTGAGTTTGACATGATTGACACAGTTAGCTTATTCTCTTTTTTGGACACTGCTAATTTTTCTACTATCTACTCTCATACTGACATTGACACTAAACTAAATTTTCTAAACGAGGTTATCTGCCATGCTATGGATAAGTTCCTTCCCTATAGAAGGATTCGGCTTAACAAAGCTACCACAATTCATCTATCTCCTGAAATGCTCCACATTAGGTCTATGCGAAATTTAGCCAATCGCGAATTCCTTAGGGATGGCGCAGCCGCGAATTGGGATGCCTTTGCGTGCATAGAAATAAATTTAAGGCTGTGGTTCGTAGAGCTAAACTAGATTATGGAAACAAAATCTTCAATGGTGCATATTCTTCATCTGATCTCTGGAGAAAAATTAGGAATACTGGTGTCCTTTCTGACCGTGGGGAAGTTTCCTTCCTTAGTGAAGCAGAGCTTAATTGCATTAATCGAAACTTTATCAAACCCAATAGTTTTCCTGCTCTTGATCGATTTGATTTTAATATGCCTGAGGATGGCAACGCCTTCTCTTTTTGTTGTTACCTGCGAGCTGTGGTTAGCATTTCAAATAATTAGTTCCAACTCTGTTGGGTTGGATAATATTCCACTGAAGTTCTTGAAGCTCATCTTTCCATTTATCGTTCATCATATCTTGCATCTGGTCAACTATACTGTTATGGTGGCGTGTTTTCCTAAGGCGTGGAAACTTGCGAAAATCTTGCCTATTCCAAAAAAGGGAAGTGTTGACTTTCGACCTATCAGTATTCTGCCTGTTCTGTCGAAGGTTTTCCAGCAACTAATATATGTCCAATTAACTGATCATTTAGCTCTACTTGGGCTGATCTATCGTCGACAGTAAGGTTTTCGTAAGCATCACAGTACAACACCCACTCTGTTGGATGTTTCTGACCAGATTAGATGTAATATTAACAAGCAACTGCTTACGATTCTTCTGTTCTTGGACTTCAGCAAGGCCTTTGACTCTGTTGACCATTCTCTGCTGGTCTTCAAGCTCAAGTCTTAGTTCTTGCTATCGTCTTCTGCATGTGACCTAATCTACTCATATTTAACATGCCGTTTTCAGTGTGCCTTCTCTGATGGTAAGTTTTCTGATCTGCTTCCTATCACAAAGTGTGTTCCTCAGGGGTCGATTTTGGGTTCCTTGCTTTTCTCGCTTTTTATCACATTACTTTGTCTTGCTCATATGTTACTATGCATCTGTTCGCAGATGATGTCCAGATCATCCATGCGGGACCACGGTCAAGTCTTAATAGCTGTATAGAGGCGGTAAATCATGACATTAAATCTATCTCAGAATGGGCTCGTGAAAACCGCTTGGTGTTAAATCCAGCAAAATCACAGGCAATGCTTTTTAATTCAACTCTAGTTGTCTCTTCTAACACAATGTATCTTGAGCTGGATGGGAATGCTATCCCCTTTACCAGTCAAGCTAAAAATGTTGGGATTATTTTTGATGAAAATCTATCCTGGAAGCCCCAAGTCAATGTGTTAGCTGGAAAAATTTTTGATATCGTCACGCGTTTTCGTTCTCTAAATAGTTTTCTGCCTCTACATATTCGAAAGCGACTTGTGTTATCGCTTATTCTCCCACTTATCGACTATGGTGTGGAGGTGTTCTCGGGATATACAGATGAAACCATTTCTATACTTAGAAAAGCTTTTAACCATTCAGTCAGGTTTGTCTACAACTTGAAATCCCGTGATCACATCTCTCCTTTTGTTTACCAACTGCTTGGGACCTCCTTTCTTGACCACATCAAAATTCGCCTTCGGGCAATTCCATATAAACAGGGACATGACCATCAAATTTTTTTTGTTGTTATTTTGTAATAAATTGAATGAATAATTATTCTAAACTATTGTAGCTGTGTTGGCAACATTTTATTTTTTGTGAAAGTTTATTTTTATTAGAATGGCAACACTTGAAAGTCAGCCATCATAATATTGTGTTCTACAGCTATAATTTTCAGCAAGTTAAAGGTATGTTTTTGTAAATTTGTGTACATTAAATTTATATTTCTTGATTGTATCTGATAAATATACTCACTAACTTTATAAAAATAGTAAAATAAGTATCTGGAATCAAAGTAATTATATAGATATTCATGAATGATTTTAGCACCTACCACATGTAAGATGAGTTACCAAAAACATAGTTATGTTACTCTTTCAAATGTAATAAACTATCAGTTGCTTTGAAATTGAATATTTTCTTCAATTATTAGCTGCTTTAATCAAAAATAAAGTTTAAAAAACAAAAGCATCTAGTTTTGTTTTGGTTATTTGCAAAAAAGAATTGTAATGTGAGTTAACGCTACATTTAGTAAGTTAGTTATGTTGTTATTTACATAAATATTATATAGTTAGGTTACCAAGTTATCATTAAAATTGTTTTATTGTTATAGTATTAGTTACCCTACTTGCTTGGCTACTTTTTTTTCTTGCTGGTCCAAAGTTTATAATTTTTAAAAGCTGTCACAAAAAAAACACTTAATGACTATGCTAACAAAGTAAAATTTATGGATTGCCACCCATGTTCATGGGCTATAGCTGCAAACCCAGTTACAAGTTTTGGAATTTTTTTAAAATTATCTGAATAAGAATACCCACACCAAATTTTGGAAGACAAAAACATAATGGAGCCAAGTCTTTCTAACAATAGCTCCATAAATAGAAAATAAAACTAAAAGTAGTATTGATCTTTCTTACAGAATGGCGTTAACAGCTGCAGAAAAGATGAGAAGGAGAAGGCAAAAGCTTAAAGAGGAAGGAAAGTATGAAGAATATAAAGAGAAGCACAGAGAGACCGCAAGAAAAAGTCGTGCAAAAAAGAGAGACGAAATTCATCAAATGACTCCAAAGGAAAGAGAAAAGGTGAGAAGGGAGCAACGAAAGAAGTCCAGAGAGGGTGTTGCTAAATTTCGTTTGAACAGAAAAGAAAAAATAGCAAATCTGTCCCAACAATCTCCTTACAAGTCACCATGCTCATTGGCGAAAGCAATCTCCCGCGCCAAACGTTCATTGCCAAAGTCGCCACGTAAAAAGCAAGTTGTCATGAAGCACCTAATTCAAAACATTGTTCCCAGCCAAGATCGCAACATCCTAATACAAAAAGGCAGTGGAAAGGATTCTCTAAGCAATGAATCCGTTAAAATAGTTCAAAACTTTTTTGAAAGAGATGACATTAGTCGACAAGCTCCAGGAATGAAAGATGTTGTAACGGTTCGGAAAAGTTAAGGCAGGCATAAAGAACAAATCAGGCATTTGTATAACTCTGTTTTGGAGACATTCTCTATATTTTGTAATGACCACCCTGATGTGAAAATCGGAAAGAGTAAGTTTGCTTCGTTACGTCCAAAACATGTGTTTTTAAGTAACAAAATGTCTTATAATGTCTGCCTTTGCAAACTTCATGAGAATTTTATTTCTGCCATCGAAAGCTTGAAGAAATGTTGCCCTGAATTTTCAGCTTATTCATCAGTGTTTTTAAAATCCTTTCTTTGTGAGAATGCCACTGAAAACTGCTGGAAAACTACTTGTGTAAAAAAAAATGTGTAAATGTTATTGAAATTTCTATTGAATTGTAACGTCGACTATATTCTCAGTAATAATGTTAAAACCAATCTCTATTCTTTTTCGATTCAATTACAATATATTTCCATCATTCCGTTTCATTTTTACAATCATAACGATTTAAAAAAGAGATTTCAAATTATAACGAACAAATCAAATTCAAATATCACAGCAAATAGATAAACGAACACTTCATCTATATGTTTTAACCGAACGAACGGATTTGTTGCTCAATGCTGTTTCATTTTTTTGCTGAAAAAAAAACAGAAAAATGATAGATATCATAAATCACTTTTTGAGATTCATTCTAAGTTTTGTTAACAAAAAAGGATTCGTCATTTTTTTTCTTTAAAACTTTTTTAAAAAGTTAAATTCACTTGATAGTTGATTATAAAAAGGAAAACATCTATTCCTTTTTTTTTTGAAAAGATAAAATAAATAATGCATAAAGTTTGATAATTCATCGTTATTTTGAATTTAACACAAGTAATCTGTAGTTAAGATTGTGTACAAATTAGTTTAAAATGCCTATGTACGTGATGCATGAAAAAGTAATAAATTATAATAAAAATTTTTAAAAAAAGAGAAAGTAATTTTGACAATGATGGCGATGTAAGTTAAAGTTGTATTTAAGAAGATTGGAAATTGGAAAGTCAAAGCTGTATTCAGAAAGTTTGAAATTGGAAAGTTTAAGCTGTATTTCAGAAGATTTGGATTTGGAAAGCAAAGTTATATGAGGAAAGTGTTTACTCGGAAAGGCTGAGGTTATATTGTCAGAGATTGGTTTTGGAAGGATTGACTCATTAAACAGAGGGAATTAATAGGATTGGGAAAATGTAGAAGGGAGCTGGGAGTGAAACAGTTGTGGACCGGAAGAGAAGTAATCATAGTTGTAAGTCTATTTTTATATTATAATTAAATGAAAATTGTTTTTTCCTGTCTGTATTATTTGTTTGCATTCTGAGGAATGGTAGAGTAATTTTATCCTTTTAAGAGATTCATAAACTCAGAGACGTCGGGCGAACTTATATCCCGTGCGAAATAGTTTTCTTATTTTTGTGTAAAAGTCTAATATAACAGAATCTTGTTTTGCTACATCTACCTCAAATATAGTAGAATGGAATGTGTGGAAGGAATTGGATGGTAGGTTAACAAAGATTGTAGAAGAAGGAAGTGTCCAAGATCTGGGAAAGTACATAGTGTCAATGAAAAAAGATTTCTTGTATCATTGTTATGTAAAAAGAGAACAAGCGCTTGCTTACCAGTCTCAGAAAGACCGAATAGGGAACAAGAGCTCAAATTTGACTACCGCCGTGCTGAAAGTTGATTTTGCGGAGAACTACACTTGTGTTGCTCAAGATGAGGTACAAAGTTTTCATTGGGTTCAGCCACAAGTAAGCATTTTTACCACATGTGCATGGTACAATGGGCAACATCACCCAGCTGTTATTGTGTCAGATGATTTAGATCACTCTAAAAGAAGTGTGATTCCATATTTGAACAAGACTCTTGAAGATTTAACCAATGAGATTAGAGTTGTCCAAATATGGTCTGATGGCCCTTCATCACAATTTAAGAACAGATTTATTGCGGCTGCAATACCTGTGCTTGAAAATAAGCTTACAATCATCCGGATGGACATTTTTTACATATCTGGATGGATATTTTTTTTTTTTGTTTTCTAAATTAAAATTCTAGTTTGTAAAATTAAATTCAAAATTTTAGTTTACCGGTTAGTAATAAAAATATATGTATATGTACAATTTAAAAGGCTACCTAGGCCTTATGTATATATCGTCGCTTTAATAATGAAACAACGTATTCGCAAAAGTGTAGTTTCGAGATAATTGAGTTTAAAGATTTTTCGATTTTCTGATTTTCGTAAACTCGGCAGCGCTATTGAATGAATAAAGATATTGGAAAAAAAATTTCTATCAATTAATCTTGACTAATTTCCCCACAACATATTAAAATTTCACATTGGTACCTGCTGGATTTTCTACCTAAAAAGAAGTGAAAAGTCATTCAGGTACCTTATACGTTATTTCATATTTCATATACGTTATTTCATTTTGCATGGAAGTACGATTATGCCTAAAATAAATTATAATTGAACTAAAGCATGATATTCTTACAATTTTTTATTTATATGAGCCGGTCTATCATGTAGTCATGAATGATGCTTATACAATATTTTAGATTTACCATTTCGTGTGGCGATCGTAATGTATGTAACATATACGACAATGATTTTACCCAAGTTATTATTCTGTAGGAATTGAAATATCGTACATGCATTTATGCTGTTTCAATATTTAACCAAATTCAAATTTGCATGTACGTTAATTATCAATATATTAATTTTCACCCCCAGTTATAAAATAATTGGAAAATGTTAAAATGCCACTCTATAGACATCCTTATGGGGAATGCAGCGCACCCATTATATAATAACAACGTTCACATTTTTCACTCCATACCAATTGCTCCATGTTTATAAGTCCTATATTCGTCCCTGTATGGAGTACTGCTGTCAAGTTTGGGGTGCTGCCTCTGTTTCCATCTTGGCCCTCTTGGACTCTGTTCAAAAGCGAGCTATACGAATTGTAGGTGATCGAACTTTGACATCAAAACTTGATTCCCTACAACATCGTCGCACTGTTGCTGACCTCGTTGTTTTTTACAAATATCGTCATAAGCGGTGCTCAGATGAAATCAGCGGCATCATGCCTCAGACTTATTCTTACCCCCGTTCCACTCGGCAATCGGCTGCCGCAACCAGTGAAACGGTAAAGATCCCGCGCTGTCATACTGGCAGATCGCAGAGAGACTTCTTTGTCCGAACTGCGTACAAATGGAATAGTTTGCCGGAACACTTAGTCTCAGGTGGCTTCAACCCACAGATGTTTAAAAAAAGCGTTAATCTACACCTCAGAACGCCAGTTGTTGTGGGACCCAGGTCTAGACCTAGGTCTTAAAAGGTATTTATGTGTTGTTGTGACACATATTCTAAACCCTATTACACAACACATTTTATTAAAAAAAAAAAAAAAAAAAAAAAATATATGGCATACGTTATTTCATTATTAAGGCGACGATATATATATGATTGAAAGAATAAGTAAATAAATAAATAAAATAAATTAGTAATACAATACTTGCATGAATATAATATAATGCAAGGTTTAATTTTTTTTATTATTTATTTACTTAGCCGCAATTAGACTGTTGCAGAACTCTGCAATATTTCTGCAATGGTAGTGTGTAAAATATTCATTGCAGAAAAGTTTGGGAATGAACTCATTGCAAAACATTGCAATGACTGATTGCAAAGTTTTGCAATGAGTTCATTGCTAAACTTTACTGCAATGAATATTTTACACACTACCATTGCACGACTATTGCAGAAATATTGCAGAGTTCTGCAATAGTCTAATTACGGCTTTACAAATAAAAAGATAAAAAAATATTTTTTTTAAATTTTGCCCGCTTTTTTTTAATTTAACAGCTTTGCTTACATTGTAGTTAACACCGCACACCATTTTTATATATTAAAGGGAACGTTGCTGCTGATTATAGAAAAAAACAAACGCGCACTCCGATTATTTATACTGGGTAGGAGGTATCATCATTCGATCCCACACACTGACGCAAGTCAGGGCTTTTATATCTCACTTAACTAGGTGGCCTATTCCACTGTTACCTTGGAAGTTCCAAGGGACCCAGTTCTCCTTTACAATATGGGCCAATGGCCTTTTTGTGAATTAAATAAATAAATAGTTAGGATCGTGGTATGCGTGAGTCGTGCATAGAGCCAGGTTCTCTATATGCTTGTAGTCGATAGCTCCAGCTTTATTCTCGATAATTTCTAAACATTTTCAATCCAGCCGATATATTTTTTTATTCGTCTAAGGAGGGTCACTTTACGACATTTGTTGCTTAATTTTCCACAAACAAAGCCAGGTTTCCATAATCAAAGTCAAACATTTCATTATTTGCCAAATACCACAAAAACATATATATATGTACCCAAGTTTTTGGTCACACATTTAGAAAAACTCTTCTCCTTGTGGCGGCGAAAAAGAACCCCTTCTCTTTTTCTTCGTTACAACGTATTTAAATCTGAACCTTCCTAGTCATTCGGACCAATTTTCTAAATTAGCCTACATTCCTAAATCTAAATTCTTTCCTCAATATCTCATTTAAATGTGTATAATTGCAAGCTAATTACCTGATCAGATTGATACGAAAAAATGAGAACTTTTAATCCTAAGTAAATTTTATTGTGTTTCTGTAAAAATATTCAGGAATCTACTATTATTTATAACACGAAGCAATGTTTTAGAGTAAATTACTAACTATATGCCCACTTACCTGGCTGCCATGACTGAGGTATCAGTCAGCAATCTATGCACAACTTTCATTGTTCGTAACCAAATTTAACTCAAACTATGTATAGTAGAATTTTTTTGCCAGCGAACACAAAATTTGTTTGTTATGCGCATATTGTTTGCACATGCGCATGCACATGCGCATATTGTTTGCACATTCAGTGTCTCGATTAAAATATTAAAAAAAACTATTGGGGTCCCATTGAAATGGACAAAAAAAACTCATAAAAATTAATAAATTACTATTGAAATTCAACCAATTATAATAGAAAACCAAAAACTAGTAAAAATATTAATGATTTTGTAGGCAATGTAACAAAATTTTGATAATTAAAAATAATTATAATAAAAATAACGACGCCTATGGAAACAAATATCACAACAAACAAAAGGTACGAACTAGAAGTAGAAATTTAACTAATATAATTGTTTTGAAAACAAATTTATCCCAAAATAAATAATACATCTCTGTTTTACTTTTTGTCTCATCTTTTATCTCTTGCTGCGTTCCTAGCTGTCAAAAATTCGCTGGCAAAAAAATTCTACTATATGTACTTGGTAATTTATTAAAAATTCATGTTTCACTTAGTTTGACTTCAAACTTATAACACTTATCACTTATAACACTTATCACTAAAAGTTAAATTGCTATTGACCTGTTACTCACTAATCCTCTATTTATAGTCTATTCAAAACATTCCAAGCGATTTTCACAGAACAAATTTTGTTTTCAAAGGAAGTACTTTCCACAATGTTTGACTTGTTTAATTATTATAATAATAGACATTTCTGTTATTTAACAAAATAACATTAATAATTATTAGATTGTTGTTCCAAAACATGGTTATCTTGATTGTTCCATAACATGGTGACAGTTTTGGTGCTTCGTAGGTGCTAATATCAAATTTATTGTGTCGCAAATTTAAAGACTGAAAATTTAAAAATAAAGCCTTGATTTGATCTGTAAAATATGTATTAAAATCAAAATATTAGTTACCTGTGTAATATCTACTGGCTTGGATTAGACGTACAACTGTTCAAACAAAAATATATTGTAGATATAGCATCAGCTACAGAAAAAAACACTATGTTGAAGGATTTTCACGCACTTCATATGATCGCTATTTTTCATTAATACGATTTTAATAACATTTATTAATAAGGGTAGTTTTCACACAAATAATGACTTCCACAGTCAACAAAACTAGTAAATTTGTTAGTTTATTTTTATGCAAATTAAAAAAGACCGCGACTTTGTTTTATTTTTTTGACTGTTTGATCACGCCGTGTGTTGATTGTTTGTAAATAAAACAAAGTAAAATACAATCTGACGTTTGCTGAATAAAATAAATTTAATTTTTGTCCGCTACCTAGCGGAAAATACGAAAAGTTAGGCTGCGTAAAATATATATTCTTTCAACCATAAATGCTGATAACACCCAAATAATGTACCCAGGTGTTCTAGTGTAACTATAAATCGTATTGTCAATCTATGTATCTGCAGGATCCTCAGTACTTAGCTAAAATTTTATAGCAATTGTGGTGACTTTTTATTTAATCGTTTCGTTTATTTGAAAATCTTTTCTTTAAATTCGTTTTAAACTTTAGCAATAGATTAATAAAATTTTAGGTACAATTTTTCTAACTAGTTAACATTGAAACTTTAGTTGTATAGGTCCAGGCGATGGCAAGTATCTGAGTTGAACCAATTCTAGTTGAGCGGAACTGTGTTCAGTTGCTTGACGTATATATATTTATATAATTGTATCCACCAGTTGATTATTATCTACGTAAATTCCTGTAACTTGCGTCAGCGATGAATCTTGTAAAGATTTTATCGATTGTAACTTAAAATCTGTTATTTTCCTGCGGTATAGTTGTCTCTGGTAGAACTATGAATTTAAATGAAAACTATCTTGTTGATGCTTTTCAATATAATAAATGTTTATTCCAAAAGATTGAAGATGTAGAATATAGAAATTATTGTACATAAATTGGCAACGGTTACTTGTATAAATTTATGTATACTTCGATTACATGCGTCCTTACATCGAGATAGCTTAACTTATTTACATTGGTTTATTATAGTTACAATACTGTAATTGACACACATTTATTCCAGCTATAGCGTTCCTTATATATAATATAATATAACATTAATAGTAACTAAAACTTCGAGATTATATAATTTAAACTTCACGTAGCAAAAAATATAACCTTATTTAATTATTAGTAAGAAAAACATGAATATATTTATGACATTTCAATGGCGGCAAGCTACTCTAAAAAAAACATTTTTTTATAAAAAATAATAATTAAATTACCCAACAGGAAATTTGTTGGGGTGATTATAGTTACCCAGCCTGGTTGTTGTGCTGGGTAACGTTAGCAACTCTTCTATACATTTCAAACAGGATTGTTTTTATTAACGATTATTTATTGAATAGAATTAAATGTTTATTGCACTGGAGTTATCACCACAACACTCCCCCCCTAGTATAATCGAAGATGAGACGATATTGAAATTATTGTGCTACAGCACGAAGGAAGCGAGTAGGGGTACGAGTGGTTCTTCCTGCTCGCGTAATTGTAGATGCAGGGTGGAATATCTGTTGTTGGGGAATGGGGTCAAATCTAACCCTTTTAGTTGATACAGCTGCCTTAGTGTCGCGTTTTTTTGTTTCTGTAGAGGTAGAAGGAGAAGACTGGAATGTGTCCGAAGGAGTAGAATGGACATTATCTGTAGAAGACGAAGTTTCGTCTGCGCGACAGAGATCAGGATGGTCATTTTGTTGTGTTTTATCACTTTGTTAATCACTTATTTTATCATTTTTGGAGAATTGTAGAAATATTAAAAAATCTCTACATACCCATACTCAAATTTCCCCTCATAATGAATTCACTGGAAATAAAATTCATTTGTAGGAGAAATAAACGAAGGGGATTTATCATATTTAAATGTCAAAAAATTGACATTTTATCGCGAACAAATTTGTTAATGATAAAAATATTTTGTAGTGTTATTTTTAATAAAAAGAGTGTTAATTTCAATATAAAATACGAAAAATGGTATGTATATCTTAAATAAACATTATAAATATTATTTATATATTTTTTGCATGATCGCAGGACGTAATTAAAGGAGATTTTTTTATAAAATAAATACATAAGTGTGGTGACTTTTTTTAATCGTTTGCTTTGCTAAAAGTTTTGTTTTTTCATTATTGATTTTGGATAAAAAAAGATTGAGATTCATTTTATTATTACTAACCGTATGTTTTAACAAATTTTTGAAAAATTTACAAGTTAAATATTAATATCTAATGAATCTAACCAATCAATTGCCAAATCGGTCATATTGTGAAGCTATTTAGATCAATACATGGTTTACTCTAATACGGTTTATAGTAATCCAACGTCTTCGAGAATCAGACATTCCTGGAACTTCAACGAATTGTTCTATGAGTTCTTTATTGTTAAAATCCGAATTATTGTGTAATATTTGCAATTGATTATTAATTGAATATTCATCAATATTTTGAATAGATGCAATCTTTGAAGAGGAGTAGTTCGCAAAGTTCCGGAAATTATTCTCATACAACTATTAAGCTGGATATCAATAATACGAGAATGAACACTGTGATTCCAAAGAGGAGCACAATATTCTGCTGTAGAATACACTAATGCTAGAGCGATATCCTTATTTATTTATTTATGGGTTTATAAAAAAACCTTAAGTTTAACAATTTAAAATTTAAAATAATGTAAGTAACTCCAATTACAATAAAACATTATCATTATTATCATTATCATTACATTATCATTATTATTTTCTTTTTAAATCAAGACAAATTAAAAGCAATCAATATTTTTCTTTAATAAAAATCTCTACTAATGTTTTAAATCTTTTTAAGTTTTCTTCATTTTTTATGTTGTTAGGCAGTTTGTTAAAAATGTCTATCCCTCTGTACATCACTGTATTCTGTGTTGAGGTTTTGTTGAATCTTTGCAGTCGGAAGTCATCTGCATTTCTTAGGTTGTAGTTCGTTGAAGCATTCACGTAATTAATATTATCATAGAGATATGTTGGCATCAAATTGTGTTTGAGTTTAAAAATAAAAATTAGAACTTTTAAGACACTTCGTTGCTTGACATTCATCCAATTTAGTTCCTCTAACAATCTTAAAATAGGCGTGTAGATGTCTTTCCTCAAAATGGTTCTCATAGCTCTGTTTTGTTGTACTTGTAGTCTAGACAACATTTCATTAGTAGCACTGAAGATAATAGTCGAAGAGTAATCATAATGTGGTAATATTAATGTATTGTAGAGCATAGTCGCAGTTTTCTTACTTATTGAGTTTCGAATTCTTTTTAGAAACCCTACTTTTTTTGATATTTTACCACAAATCATATTCAAATGGTCATCGAATTTAAGTTTGCTATCAATAATCACTCCTAGGTATTTGAAATTTTGTACTATTTCTATCTTTGTATTATTAAATTCTAAATTTGGTTCTGTTCTAGAGTTAAATATCATTGCTTTTGTTTTGGTTATATTTAGCTTTAACTTGTTCATGTTAATCCATTCATATAAATTATTTAAATCTTGATTAAGTTTTTGTTCGAGTTCCAAAACATGCTTACCGCTTATATATATCAGACAGTCATCAGCAAATAGGGCAATTTTACAAAATTTTAAAACAGTTTTAATATCATTAATATAAATCAGAAACAACAAAACACCCAGAACTGTGCCCTGTGGTACTCCTAGTGTAACATACTTTGTATTTGACATACATGTTCCATTTAAACGTGTATTTTGTTTTCTTTCACTTAAATATGTTTTGAACCAATTATTTTCTTTACCTTCAATTTCGTAATGCACAAGTTTACCAAGTAATATATCTCGATCCAGGGTCTCAAATGCTCTCCTGAAGTAAAAAAAAACGGCAAAAATTGTATTTCCACAGTCCACTTCCTTTTTCCATTCGAAAATTATCCAGTTCAATGCAGTTTCACAGGAATGTCCCTTTCTAAATCCAGATTGCTCAGGAATAATAATATCATTATTAAATAGGTAACTTTCAAGCTGATAGTAGATAATTTTCTCTAAAACTTTTTCATGTACTGTAAGCATGTTTATTGGCCTAAAGTCTTCACATTTTTTTGCATTCTTTATTTTTGGTACGGGGACTACAATTGACGTTTTCCAGTCATTAGGGAACACTCCTAATTCAATTGAATAATTTATTATGTCCACCAAGTAAGGAGCAATAATCGAAAATGAATCTATATACATTTTGACACTAACTCCGTTAAAGTCCTTTTTATTTTTCAGTTTTTGGAGTATTGTTAATAAATCATTTTCTGTAACAAGTTCAAAGTTAAATATACAATCAAATTGTGGTATTCTATCTACAAATGTTACATATGGTATACTATTATTTATTTCTACGACACTATCAACAAAAAAATCATTTAATTTGTTTGCGATTTCTTGTTCTTTCCTTATTATTTCACCATTTAAATCGATTTCATTAATATCATTACTTTTATTTTCATTTAACACAAATTTCTTAATATTTTTCCATAATTTTTGTTGGTCATGGCCACAACTAGCTACTTGTTCTTCAATAAACTTATTCTTTTCTTTATTAATTTCTTTTTTATAAAATTTACATGCTTCTGAATATTCACTCCATAATGTCTTATTATTATTACTATACACAGCTCTAATATACTTTTCAATTTTGCTTGTTTTAAGATCACTCAAGTAATCATTATACCAACCAATATTACACTTATTATTATTTACAGTCATGCTAACATATAGTTTATCAATGCATTTTTTTATAATAAGTTCAAAACATAAAGATTTCTTATGCAGGTCCAACACTGGAAAGTCATCATTTAAAAAATGTTCGTATAGATATTGCACAAATCTATTTTTATCATATTTTACTATCTTAATTGTTTTTACATTTTCTTTAAATTTTTCATTAATATTAATATTCACTAATATAGTCTCATGATCTGTTATTTTACTATTCAAATCTACTTTATATGTCACATTTTTGCAGTAATTTTTTACCAATAAATAGTCTATTAAAGTTTCACTATTTCTCGTTATTCTGGTAGGTACACAAATTAGTTGTTTTAAGCTTTCATCACTGATGGTATTTTTCATTTGTCTTCCTTCTGGTTTAAGTAAATCAATATTAAAATCTCCTAATATTAGACAATTCAATTGATTCTCCAAATATTCATTACACCATTCTTTAAATACACTAATAAAAGATGTAGTTGAATTCATATATGATGGCGATCTATATAAAACAGCAATAATCCAAATTTCTTTGTCAATCAGAATTTCAACTGATATAATCCAAACATACAACAATTTTACTGTATTAATTTTATTAAATTTCATTGATTTTTTAATATAGATTGTAACCCCTCCAGTATGTCTTGAATGCGAAAAACACGAGATACAATTATAGTTATTAATTTGATATTCTGATTCTTCGATATCCTCGGTTATATGGGTCTCACTCAAGAAAATGATATCTAATTTTAAATTTATAATTAACAACTCCAGTTCATTTTTATTAGTAAGCAGTCCATTTATGTTTAGGTACACACTTTTTAGTTGTAAGATATTCCGCTGTGGTTGCTAGAATATCTTTCTCCTTTCCATGCTCAATTTTCTTTTGTATACTTCGCAGTTTTCGGTATCGAATGCATTGTGATTGATATCTAAGTTTAATTTAAATTCTTTATTCATGGTCATACAATTTACACATTTAAATTCGGTAACGTTACACACATGTTCTTCATGGTGTTCTCCACTACACTTATAACATTTTCTTGTAACAGTACAATCTTTTGTCGTGTGATTAAAACCTAAGCATTTGAAACATTTTCTAACATGCGTTCCTTCATAGACTTTGCAGGAATTCCATCCCAAAAGTAATCTATTTTCTCTCATAATCCTATTAAATGTTTCGACATCTACTTCAATTACAGCACTGAATGGGTTATATCGCGACTTTCCTTTGTAGAATGCCTTCAATGTAACATTACTTCCGGATAACATTTCATTTTGTCGTTTTAGTCCATCAATGACCTCATTTTCTTGTACATCATCGGCTATTCCTACAATACGAATTCTCGGTTTACGATCTCTTGATACGTTGATTTCATATTTCTCTCCCAACACATCCTTTGCAACACTCTGAAATTTCTCAACAGACTCAGAATTTTTACAATCAATAACTACAATACCGTTTCGCTTTTCTTTTAATTTAATCACTTTTAGGTCATTTTGAACAGGATCAATATTAAGCTTTACATCCTTTTTTGTTTGTTCACCGGTTTGTTGTTTTTTGGGTTTAACTATTATTGCTGGAGTTTTTTTCACTATATCTGCAAATGTTTCCTTATCGGACACTTTTTCATTATTTTTTAAAGAAATACCTTTCATTACTTGCTTCTGGTCATCTATATTTTGCTTAATTTCTTTTAAGATTTCATTATCATTATTTAATTTCAATTTATTTACACTTTCCAGTATCAACTTTAATTCACTTTCATAACTTCCTATTTTTATTTTATTATCAGTAACAATTGACAAAACATTCTCAATTTTTTTTATTACAGTTTGTTTATATACTTTGCATTCATCACACAAAAATATAATGTTTTCATTTTTTTGTATGAGATTTGCATCATATTCACTCAAGGACACACATTTTAAATGAAATGCATTACCGCAATTGCCATTACAAAAAAAAACCGTATCATTACGAAAACCTTTATCACATTTTTTACATATTATTGACATTTTTGTTCTTCGTAATAAGATTTAGTTTAAAACTTTAAAAACAAATAAACTTTTCAAATAAAATTATATTAAGATATATTTTCCTATATATCCTATATATTTCCTATAGATGTTCAACTTTTTGATGATCACTAACTGTTGGTGAACGTTTTACCTTAACGTTTTTCCATTAGCTCCCCATCGAGTTCCTGATAATTTTGGAATGATATTAATACGAGATTTGATTTTTTGACCCAATTTTTCGCAATGTTGTCTAAAAGTAAGTGATCTATCCAAAGTAACTCCAAGATATTTAGGTGTTGGATTAAAACTAACCAAATGTCCATCCATAAGTACATTATGTTGATCATTAGCACGATGCGTAGATAAATGAAACACTGCAACTTCCGTTTTACCAGGATTAATCTTTAAACGCCATCCTTCATAATATTTTCTTAAATTTCTAAATCTTGAGCTACAATTGATTCAACATTGACTATTTTTTGACCGTATGAGTATTGATATGCAATAGCCAAATCATCCGCATATATAAATTTTCGACATATTGTTTGTGGTAAATCCGACGTATAAAGATTAAACAGGATAGGAGCAAGGACTGAACCCTGTGGAAGACCATTATTTATATAACGAGTCCTGCTTTGTAGATTTGATAAATGTACAACAAAATTACGATTGGACAACAAAGCCGATCACTTGATCACAGCAACTTCTATTTGGACGAAAACCAGCTTGTTCAATCGGAATTTTTTCGTTGTTTATTTTATTTCTATTGTTTTCTGTTATTTCTAAGTTGCTCGTTGTTTATTTCTAAGTTGCTCAAGCTTAAGTTATTTATATTGCGAAATGTAACTTGGACAATTACTGAACCGGTGGTTGAAATCAGCTTCAAGTATAGAAATTGCACAACAGCGAACAACTCCATGTTGTGTACATCTTATAGTATTTCAATTTTTCTCTAAATGTAGCTCTGTAGCCGTCTTTTAAAGGTTTGTAAAAGTGCAACCAAAACTGCCATTATTTGATATAAAACCATGTTGATGGACTAGAAAATAAATGTTAGTTGATTGATCGACTAACATAATCGAAACTTCTGACGTCTTTTTGTGCCATCCTGTGGATTCTATCAAGCTATTTGAAGAAGAATTGGAAGCAAGTTTACTAAAATCGACTACCTACTTAGCGAAAAAAAACGTTTTAACAATACATTGTCGCTAAATTTATCTAGTTGAATTGTTGTTGTTGTTGTAGCAACGAGTTGTGCTATTCTTCCGGCTCCAATTCCAGATTCAGGAACTCTGCTACCCAGCTAGCACAGATTTCGATTTGTAACATAAATAAGTTACAATTCGGTTGCAATTCAGTTTTTTGAAATAAATTTAGTCACATATGGGTTATATTACAGTTTCGACTTAGCGATTGGCAACAAATCATTCGGCTCAGTTACAATACAGTTTTAGGTAGATTTCATATAAAAATCTACCTATTGCAGCGTGCTTTATCTCGGAATTTCGGAAAAATTTTGGTGCCAAACGACTATATATGATAAGCGGAGACGGAAAATCAAAATGAAAAAAAAAATGTATAATTTATAAAAAAATTTAAATTTACGATGTTGCAGCGAGGTTTTTATTTAGTTTCAATGACAGAAAAAATAAGGACGCTACAATGAGGTTGTTATACAGTTGCAATGACAGAAACAGAAAACGGATCGAGTACTATAATTTTAGGTAGCCAATTAGTAACAAGGACGCTGCAATGAGGTTTTTATTTAGTTTCAAGAACTTTGGAAGCAATCTGTCTTGAAGCTGTATGTTCGCCATATTTTTCGTCGTTCTATGTATTTCCTACACCATGCGGTTTTATTTGACAAAAGTCTAATGCGATTTTCTATAGTTTTATTTTTTTCCTCTAAGAATTTACGGTTCAATATGACACTAAGAGCGTTACAAAATGTATTTAGATATATACTTGTGGATTTTATTGTTGTAATAAAAATTCGAAAATTTTCCAATTATTTTTCGAATTTACCATTTTTAGGTGGCGCGTAAATTTTTCCAGAGGTAAAACAACCACATTCATCGATCAAATGGCATCCGTTATAAAATTTTGGTCTAATAATCATGAAATTTTTCTTTTTCAAAGTACTTATTGAGTAATGTCTGACTTTTATAACTTATAAATCTTATAAATTATTTCAATAAAAATTATGGAAAGGAATACTTATTAAAAACATTTTTAAAACATTACAATATACAACTGAAATGAACCAAAATATTCGTTGTTTCATCTTGTTGCGTGCAACTTCAGTTTGTTACAACAGCATATTTTAAACATAGCTATAACACATTTGTCGCCTAATCGCGACCAAAGTTGTATCAAAATATACCGTAAATTCTGCTTTTTCTGTCGCAATGGAGCTACAGTTGCGTTACATATCTAATCTTGCGACTCTTTTATTTGTAACATTAGCTCTATTGCTACAAATTTGTGCTAGCTGAGCACTGATGCGTGAAGATGCGTGACCAACCGGATCTTAACTGCGCTAGGATGTTTGGTGCTGCGTGGCAGTTTTACCTCTTCGGCAGCGACTTTTGGTGGTTTGCTATTAAGAACTTGATTCGGGCCGTAGTTCTTTATTGTGTCTTCAACGGCTTTTGTATGTAAATTTTTCAACCCCCTTTTATACGTAGGCTCGTCGATGTTATCCATGTCTTGATTATTTTTAACATATTGTAGGAAGCATTTCGCAGTCCTTATGTCTCTAGGTGGTGTTGTCGAATGTTACCCCCAGCAATTTTTGATTTTTGACTGTAGGAATTAGTATCTTGTCAATGTAGATGTTGAGTGTTGTATTTACCTCCTTCGTCCATGTAGTGAAAAGTGTGGTAGAGTTGAATTGTGGAATAGTTTAATGCTTTTTTATTTTAAAAAATTGACAAAATTCTTTTAGGCTTTATTTTTATCTTCTTCTGCTGATTTGATTTTTTCGATACATTTTGTTTTTAAATAAATATAATGACGTAGCAAGCGGAATAGTTTTAATGCTTTTTTATTTTTAAGAAATTAACAAAATAGTTTAGTGGATAATGTTTGTATTTAGGTTAAATTTTATTTTTTCGATTTATTGATATTGATATATTAAATCATTTTTGTTAGGATTCACCGTCATTTGTGTTCATTTAGGACTACGATATACAAGTCGTTGAATGTACTACGGTTGTCTATCACCATCCTTCGATTTTTCGACGCTACATTTCTACGGACGTTTGGCTGTGCAAACTGGGTATTACTATGGTAATGTGCGTATTTTTATAGTATATTAAGAAACTAGTTTCATAATCGACGATTTTATCGCACGCAATCTGTTTAGAAAACGACCCGCGCAGCGGGGAGTTTTCTAAAGGATAAGTGCGATAAAACGTCTTATGAAACGAGTTTTTTTATACTATTTTTTCTATTTTGCATTTTTTGTCTTGAAATTTAATAAAATATTTTTTATGTTTTAATGTTTTAAAGAAAATTTCTAAAAATTTCAATTCAAAATAGTAAGCTCTGCGTTTCATCATATTTCTATATATTTTTTTGTTGCAAAACTAGCTTTCATAAAATTTGGATTTTATTAAAATATAGTCAATTTGATATTTTGTTATTATTACTAATTATTTTAATTAATTAAAATATTTAACACTAATTTAGATTACTTTTTAATAATAAGATTAATTAATAAGAATAATTTTATTTATATAATTATTCGTTTTAACTTTCACTGACGTTTGTATGACCAATGTGACCAACCTTGAAAAACAAAACTTTGCGTATCTTAATGAAGGCCATTTCGATACGCATTTGGGTATCGAAATGACTTTATTTTAGACGCAAAATAGAAAAAATATATTTTACTTTCTTTAGAATTCAAATAGCTTGCTGTCAGTTCGCCAACGAATAACGAGGACCAGAAAGTAGAGTTGGTGGAACAAGTAGTGTCGAACTACGCTCTAGCCGTAGGACGATTCCAGACCATTAATGGACGTCAGTCCCGAGATCGATTTTGGGACGAAATGATCATAGATCTCAACCAAATGGAGGGAGCCACTAAGAGCTCTATCGAATGGCAAAAGGTAACTAGATAAAATTTATTAAACATTCTAATAGCATTTTCTTTTTTCTACAAATTAAGTCGTTTGCCGATATACGGCTCACATTAAAGAAAAAAATACAGTTGTGGCGGAGAATGGCAAACAGAACTGGGGGTGGTGAACCGCAAACACAGGAGCTGGAGAGTTGGGAGGAGCGCCTAGTGAGCGTTATGGCCCCAAATCTCCTAGATGGCTGTATCGGGGTCGATCAGGGACCTTCAGTAAGTTTTTAGAATATTCAGCTAAAGAATGTTTTTAAAAATTTTGTATTTCTAGAATCGACGAACTTTACCAAGATTTGTGCCACAAATTAGAGAAGCGGTTTCATTAAATGAGGATGGTTATAGTCCATTGATGTCTGAAACATCTGGTCATCTGACCTACACAATGGACTATGACCATTCGATCATTAGTCAAGTGCCTGGACCGTCACATCAAGTACTACTTTAGGTATAATAAAAGTATATAAATATTAACACAAATTATTTATTTTAGCTTTTCGTACCAACACCACCAACGGCGGTTTTGGAAGAAGTAGTTCCTGAAGTGGAGGAACCACTATCTTCACCATCATCTTCACCACCATCTTCACCTTCACCTCCAACAAGGAGGTCGCCACCTTCACGCCGTCCGCGGAACCTATATAAGACAGGGCTTAACAAAATGGGTACACGTGCTTTAGTGTTCCAAGAATCATCCTTGCGGCAGCTGCGAGGTATGCAGCGAAGGTTAAAGGACGTTTTAGAGCAAGCCAAACAGAGGGAGTTGGAAACAGCGCGGCGGCATGCTGTAACAATCAGCCAGATGAAGCACGAC